>CM019065.1:89728933-89964270 GCA_009667805.1 Leptobrachium leishanense
TACTTTATATAATTGTGCACATACCTCGTATGTGTCACAAATTGCTGCAAACCAAGTACTGAGTACTGAGCTTATACTTTTCAGAGGTCCCATATTGTTCTATGTACAATCCTTGTTTTATTGATTGCATGTAATATTCTAATTTTCTGAGATTGTGGATTTGGGGTTTTCATGAGCTGTAAGCCATAATCCTCACAATTATGACAAATCACGGCTTGAACTATCTCATATATTACTTTCACCTTTTAAGTTGCATTACTGAAATAAATGATCTTTTGCACCATATTCTAATTTTTCGAGTTTCACCTGTAAGTTCTGATGAATGATAATAAAAAGGTCTGTTACAGAAAAGAAAAAAAAAAAATTTTCTACTAGCAATTTATTTATTTATTATTTTTTTTTTAAAAATGCCTAAAAGATATAAAATCAATAAATAAAGAGATTTTTTTACTATGGATTAAAGGAATAAACGGTTTTAGATATTGGATAAAAACAGGAATATTTTTAACATTGAAACCTATGGTGTTCGTTCGCCCTGAATAAACCTGCCAAATGAAAACACCGGACATCAGGACATTTCTTTGCTGTTCAGTGTCTCTGAACAGATTAACTGTTACTTCTCTATGGGGACTTTCACTGCCTTGGAACAGGCACCGTACTTGCTGTCAGTTTGCCAAAATTTGTGTGTGAGCATATCACAGAGCTCAAATAGAGAGAAAATGTGGCGGGACAGGCGCTTCCTTCACATTGACAGGGATGTCCTCACTTAAATGACAGTTCTCCCCTCTGTTGGATGAGTGTAAACCTCAAACAGAACAGAAAACAAAAATAATGGTGCAGTATGTCAAGGCAGTATACTATTAAAATAAAGATAAGAGGATTGCACTCACATGGTGTGGTGTCTTAGTATCAGACACCAGATGTTTATAGCGGCTGCAGAATTATGGAAGGAACGCCAGACTTCCCTTGGTGGTGCTCCAACGTCTGTGGTGGTCCTCCAATCTTTGGGTACTCCAAGAGCCTTGATGTGTTTCAGTATCCGTTCCCCCTGATCCTCAGCAGCGGTGTAGATCACAATCATGTGGGGTACAGCAGCAGGAACAGGAAGAATAGGGACAGCAAGCAAGGTATAATGGGATTTATTGGTATAAAAATAATTAAAATAATCTTAGTACATCCAAAAGCGTTTCGCAGTATGAAGCCGCTTCCTCAGTAGCCGCTTCCTCAGGACATCTACTGAGGAAGCGGCTTCATACCGCGAAACGCGTTTGGATGTACTAAGATTATTTTAATTATTTTATACCAATAAATCCCATTATACCTTGCTTGCTGTCCCTATTCTTCCTGTTTCCTGGCTGCTGTACAACACATGATTGTGATCTACACCGCTGCTGAGGATCAGGGGAACGGATACTGAAACAACATCAAGGCTCTTGGAGTACCCAAAGATTGGAGGACCACCACAGACGTTGGAGCACCACCAAGGGAAGTCTGGCGTTCCTTCCATAATTCTGCCAGCCGCTATAAACATCTGGTGTCTGATACTAAGACACCACACCATGTGAGTGCAATCCTCTTATCTTTATTTTAATAGTATACTGCCTTGACATACTGCACCATTATTTTTGTTTTCTGTTCTGTTTGAGGTTTACACTCATCCAACAGAGGGGAGAACTGTCATTTAAGTGAGGACATCCCTGTCAATGTGAAGGAAGCGCCTGTCCCGCCACATTTTCTCTCTATTTATGCTTCTAACTGGGTTCTAGGGATAAGCCCGAGTGAACGGACAAGCTGCTGATTTACTGTGAGAAACATTCACAATTACGGTTTTATTGCTGCTTTTTTTTTCTTTTCTGCTCTTAAAGGTCTTGAGGGGTTAATTAACCCTCAACACATGAACAATTGTGAAAGGAACCACTAGGTGGCGCCCAGAACACAGATTCTTCTGTTTTAAAATATCACAGAGCTCCACAGCAATAAACCTTACAGTAATGTGCACCGTCTATTATGAGCATTCAGTGTTATATGGGAGCACTGATTTATGAGTAAAAGTAGTTAAAAAAACCCGTAAAACTCGGGGGGGGGTGACGACACCATAAGTTATCGTACCGGGTGACGCCACTGGTTCCGACCATGGTGGCGCACTACCAAACCGCCTCGTTGGTGGCGTTGCAGCATGCCTACCTGGGTCCCACACAGGGGCGGACTGGGCCGGGTGGCAAGCGTCCCCCCGGCCGAATCCAAACCCATAAGGCCGATATTGTGTGTTACTATATGATTATGTGTAAATTTTCAGCGCCACTCACGTCTCACAACAGGCCCGGGCCGGCCGCGCAGAAGAACTAGCGCTGGCCCCGCCCCCACGTGATGGCTCCGCGCAGCCTCATCCAAGTGATGGGAGCGTACTGGCCAGCAGGCGCGGTCGACAGCCGTCAGCCAAGGCCCAGTGATGTCGTCGGGGGAGCAGCATCAGACGAACCTGCGTGAGTGGGACTGAGTGCACAGCTGCCGGGCATTGCAGAGGCCGCTGCTTGGAGGTCGATTCATTGCCTGGCCATGGAGGAGGGAGCATGCAGCCACGCAGACCAAAGCCCAGCCGCTGCCCAGCCAGAACACTGACAGTGTCAGTGACTCGCAGCCAGACACAGACTCAGGAGGACCAGAGGAGGGACGTCACTCAGCAAAGTAGTTTATGGTGAGAGTGGTCTGGTGCACTGTGCATTGCGGGCCCGGGCTGGCCGCATCCCACACTGACCTCAAGCCAGGCAGCTCACCTGCTGGCTGCTGATGAACTTGTTGTTTATTTTGATGATGAACTTGGGCCTGCCCTGCCCTGGCTGGCTGAGTGGAAAGTCTGGAGACTTCACGGAGGGACAGTGGTGCCATGGTCAATAAATTGGGGGGTGGGGGGGGGGTAATAAATTGGGGGAGGGGGGGTCTTGGGGGTGCCTGGCCTGAGGGAGGCTGTGAGAGCCCTAGTCTGGATGAAGGAGCCGGTGACAGGTTAATAAATTGAGGGGGGCCTGGACTGAGGGAGGCTGAGAGGAGAGTAGAGCAACGGGTTTTTTAGTGGTGCGCTTACACTATAGAAAAGAAGGGTCGCTATACACAGCCCAAGAAATGAGGTATTCTCCCCAATACCTCAAGGTCATAACAAATTACACAAAGAGAATTGGGCAGCGCTCCTTCATATATAAAACAATACAGAAAACAAATAAATAAAGGAAAAGAAAAAGAAAAAAAATATTTTTTTGTGTTCCTTACACAGCAAAGAGATTATAGCTCCTTCTTTGGAGTCTCCTCAGACTTCTTTCAATAGAAGAGGTGCATATGTATATCTTGCATGTACCTCCTATTCCTATTCTTATCTTCATTTCCTTTGCTACTGATGAAGCGCCGGGACGCGCGAAACGCGTATAGCTGCTCCTCTTATTACTGCTTTTATTTACCTTTTTATTGAGCAATTAAAGTCCTCTTATTTGACAAAAAGAAAAAGTTCCTGCTCATTCTTTTGGGTTGCCCCAAATTACTTGGGAGAGGACAAGTACCAGGAATATCACTCACCTGGAGACACAGGCAATCAAGGTGGCCTATATAACACTTGAAAGGCGATCATATGAGAGCTGGAAGCTCTCACAAACCGTGAGTGTTCATTTGGCGGTTTTAAAAAAAAAATTCTAGCTACCTATACAGCATAATACGCTATGTAACCTTTCCCCCTTCTTTTGAGGTACATGCAAGATATACATATGCACCTCTTCTATTGAAAGAAGTCTGAGGAGACTCCAAAGAAGGAGCTAGATGTCTTTGCTGTGTAAGGAACACAAAAAATTTTTTTTTTCTTTTTCCCTTCCTTTATTTGTTTTCTGTATTGTTTTATATATGAAGGAGCGCTGCCCAATTCTCTTTGTGTAATTAGGCTGAGAGGAGAGCCCTAGTCTGGAGTTCTATAATTATTTTAAACAGTAATAAACTGTTATTTATTACTTAATTTGCTTCCCGTGTTTGTTTTTACTTAAACATGGGCCCGAGTTGCGTAACTCTGGGCCTCTGTGGTGCTTGCCACACGGGCCAAAAATTGCCAGTCAGCCCCTGCTCCCACATTCTCAAACAGGAGGAGTGCACCCTGCATTGACGCCGCCCCCCCCCCCCACGTGATGCGCACACGCATCACTGCAGCATGCACTCTTGTTTTAGAAGTGGGATCCAGGTAGGCATGCTGCAGCGCCACCGAGGCGGTTTGGTAGTGCGCCGCCGTGGTCAGAACTTGCCTTACAAAACCGGGCCCCTACTGACCCTCGGGCAGCGCCCGATGGGTCAGTCCGCCCCTGGCTGCATGGTGTCTGGCTCTAGAAGGTGCCATGTAATACGCAGCACTGTGTGCACAGAGCTTATGCTGAGGTGACTGGGTGTATAAGGGGAGCCATGTAATATTACTCGCAGCACTGGGTGTGGGGAAGGTTATCTGAACAGAGAATGAGAACTATTATTCAGCAGGGAATAAACAAATATTCATAAAACTTAAATCATTCACCATACTTTCACCATTCAAATGTTATTTGATAGGAGTCACTGTGTTGCCTTTGATCCAGGAGAATGGAGTATTGTGAAAATAGTCAGCTCTCACCCAGGAGCACTTAGCAGGGAGTGAGAAGTGAAAGGTCATCCCTCTAGGTCCTGCCAAGGACACAGCTGTCCAAAGTAACAGGACAGGGATAGAGGAACGAGAAGGGTCTGGCTCCAATGGAGAGGAAACATGAGTAAAGTCACCCATCTGTGGCCCCTATTCCAGCCTGGCTTGTATAAGCACCTCGCCACCTAGCGTGCAACTCGGCTCGGTGTAAGCCGCTCACGATGCACTGCATAAAGTTTTAGTGTTTTGAACAAAGCCGGAAGTTGCCTGTCATGCCGGTTGTTGTTGTTGTCGTTGCTCATGGGGTGGCTGAGGGAGCTGGAAAATGACTGAGATCGTGGAGCGGACACTAAGCGCTCTCCCTGGCCTGCTCCTCCAGGACCCGCCGCCCGGAGCCGGATCCAGGCTGGGAGCGCTAATCCGGAGCATCACCGCGCTCAGCTCCAGACAGGTGCAGGGACAGGACAGGGCGGCCCCGGCTGATCGATACTGGCACTGGGGAGGCTCATACCGGGGTTGCTTCTGTATGTGTGTGGCTGGCCATGGCTTGCTGTCACTGTGTGTGTATGCGTGTGGCTGGCCATGGCTTGCTGTCACTTTGTGTGTGTGTATGCGTGTGGCTGGCCATGAATTGCTGTCAATCTTTCTAGGTCAGTGACAAACCTGAAGCACATCCCAAAATTGTGTTGTTCAATTCTATGCATGAACCGTCATGTCTGGTCTCCCAGATGCAGATGATGTTTTTAAATGAGATGTGTATAAACGTAATATTATGCTGCAGATCTCCACCATTTATGCGTCACGTCATGTAAAACACAGTACTGTATATGCAAAGCTGATAGTCAAGAGTTTTTCTGAACATCTGCTCAGGAGTTTCCTTGATACATTAGTCAGTTTGCTGTTTTGACATTCTGTTTCTGTCTGACACAACTACCGATGTGGTAGTTAGAAAGCAAAACGTTGCAAATGTAACACGATTTAATAGCAATGTTTAAAAATTAGTATTTGTTTTTCAGGAAGAAGAAAAGTTAATCCAGCAGGAGCTCGCAAATTTAAAGGCCACCGTTTCTTCTCCAAATACAACACTGGTAAAGGCCGGCATAAGAATATCTCACATTGTTCTGTCATATCGTATTGTCAATATACAGTTGTGTTCAAAATTCTTCAACCCCCAATGCTGTAAAGGGTTTTAGGGAATTTAGTGTACATTTGTAATTGTATTCAGAATGAAATCCTACAAGGACTTTTTAAAGAACCATATGCAACTAAAATGACATCAATTGGTTTTGTAATACAGTAGTAAATGTTTCTTTTGTGAATTCTTCATTGACACAATTATTCAACCCCTTAAAGACTACCACTCTGAAGAACAGAGGTTCATTCAAGTGTTTTCAATCAGGTATTGAAAACACCTGTGGATGTCACGGAGCAGCAATAAAGCATAATAAGCACCAATTAGGCAGCTTTAAAATGAATGTGATACTCAGCTCCTTCTAGACATTTACTGGTGTGGTTACAAACATGGTGAAGTCAAGAGAATGGTCCAGGAAGACAAGAGAAGAGGTGAATACTCTTCACAGGAAGGGCAATGGCTATAAGAAGATTGCAAAGATGTTAAACATACCAAGAGAGACCATAGGAAGCATCATTTGCAAATTCAAGGCAAAGGGCACTGTTGAAACGCTACCTGGTCGTGGCAGAAAGAAGATGCTGACTTCGACTGCTGTGCGCTACCTGAAGCGTAGAGTGGAGAAAAGTCCCCGTGTGACTGCTGAGAAACGATTTGTCAGATGTGGGTACTGAAGTTTCAGCTCAGACAATACGGCGCACACTGCGTAATGAAGGCCTCCATGCCAGAACTCCCAGGCGCACCCCCTTGCTGTCTCCAAAGAATAAGAGTCGACTGCAGTATGCCAAAAGTCATGTGGACAAACCACAGAAGTTTTGGGATAGTGTTCTGTGGACTGATGAAACAAAATTAGAACTGTTTGGGCCCATGGATCAACGCTATGTTTGGAGGAGGAAGAACAAGGCCTATGAAGAAAAGAACACCTTGCCTACTGTGAAGCATGGCGGGGGGTCAATCATGCTTTGGGGCTGTTTTGCTTCTGCAGGTACAGGGAAGCTTCAGCGTGTGCAAGGTACCATGAATTCTCTTCAGTACCAGGAGATATTGGATGACAATGTGATGCAGTCCGTCACAAACCTGAGGCTTGGGAGACGTTGGACCTTTCAACAGGACAATGATCCCAAGCATACCTCCAAGTCCACTAGAGCATGGTTGCAGATTAAAGGCTGGAACATTTTGGAGTGGCCATCGCAGTCACCTGACTTAAATCCGATTGAGAACCTCTGGTGGGACTTAAGGCTTGCGCACTGCAACTGCTTTCTTTAAGAATGTGACTGAACTGGAGGCTTTTGCCCATGACGAATGGGCGAAGATACCCGTAGATCGCTGCAAGACACTTGTGTCAAGCTATGCTTCACGTTTAAAAGCTGTTAGTACAACATCCTTTTACAGTTATAAGTACTAAGATTGAATGTCACTTGGGGGTTGAATAAAACTGATAATGATGTGAGCACAGAAAAGACATTTGTGATTATTTCATTATAAATGTTATGTTATATTTGTCTGACCTACACGTGCCTCTTTGATTTAATTGTAAGCAAGATGACTGAATGATCAAAATCAATGTCAAACTGGCCAAAACACTCAATTTCAGTGGGGGTTGAATAATTTTGAACACAACTGTATTTGTAGAGCGATTTTTATATATTAAAGCTACGTGCTAAAAGTGGATTAAATGTTTGGCCTTGATGAACCTCTTGCTGCCAAAGCAATTCTGAGTATCGATTGGCGCCATCAACGATCCACAGCTGAGCGATGATCTGTGGTTCAGACTGCAAAGGTTGAGGACCAGTATTTGGCTCTGCCAGTAATGAGGTACTGCAAAGCTGAATATTGTGACGAGCCGTTATGTGTTTGTGGCTCCCTAGTACCAGCTAGGGATGTGGGTTTCGGAATTTTCACGAAATTTCCCGATTCGTGCATTCGGATTCAGACGATTTTCCGAAAATTTTCAGATCCGAACAAATTTTCGTGCCGAAACGAAAACTTTTCGGAATTTTCGAATGGACTAGAAATGTGTAAAATCGAAATTAATTTTCGTTCCATTCGTGATTTCGGCTCCATTCCTGATTTCGGCTCCATTTCAGTAATTTCGGACATCGTATTTATATCGCTGATTCTGTAATTAAAGTTTGTATCATTCCCATCTCAATGTTTCCTTCCTGGAAAACCAGAGAAATCTCAATGTATCCTTCTTGTAAAACATGAGAAATCTCAATGGCAGAATTATCGTATCGTATCTGAAAAACCATTAGTTTATGTCAAAACGAATAGACACTTTGAAACGAGGAGAACAGACGTTACGAAAATTTCCGAAATCACGAAAAAAAGTCGATACGAAAATTTACAAAATCCAAACCGAAAAAAAAATCGGAGCTAGTACCAGCTCATGTAAGTGTTTCCCTCTATTGGTTGTCAGACCAATTTTTCTGCGCTACAAACCAATACCAGCAGCAATGTGAAGTGCCTCTGTCAGGTCATTTCTATAGCAATGGTTCCCAACCCAGGTCCTCAGGGCCCACTAACAGGCCAGGTTTTAAGGATTCCCTTGGGGAAATGCAGACTGAATCCTGCAATCACAGAGCCGCAAATCATATCACCTGTGCTTCAGATATCTGGCAAACCTGGCCTGTTACTGGGCCAATGAGGACCAGGGTTGGGAACCACTGCTCTATAGGATCCCATAGAGGCTTGCGATATTATGTGCACTTGTACAGTGGAAGGACACAGACCTATTAGCAGTAGATTGAATCCCCCATTTCCGGCAGGGGAACAAAGGTACGTTTTAAATGTATTATTTTCTTTTGCAAGTTGTTTAACAACTGCAATATCATTAACACCAGCATTTGCGAGGCGGTATTCCTGATGACTGCAAAAATGTATGACCTAAGCACCGAACTTGCCACGGAATTTCACTGTTCGGGGCAGTTCGTCTTTTCGCTAAACTGTAGACCTGTGCATGCATTTTCATAAGAATCACATTATTAGTTGCTTCTATGGCCCCACCATTCCCAAACCACTGGCATTAATGATCCTGCTATGTTGTAAAATTCCTCTTTGTCTTCCCCAATCCCTCTAGATTGTAAACTCCTATGAGCAGGGCCCTCTACACCTGTTTTTTTTCCATCATATGTCCGCTTATCTCATTCCCTTTGGTTATTGTAAAGCGCTGCGGAAACTGTTTGCATTCTATAAATGATGACAATAATTTCATCCGAAATTCCGGCGATTCGAATTTAAGTACTTCTTCCTAAATATGAGTTGCGTAATCTGAATCGATAGAACAAATCCTTTTGGATGGATTCAGCACCACCAGCAATTGATAGCAAAATACTGTGCATTTCGCCGCACTTCAGTGATCTGTGTGTAATAGATAGATATATATATATCTCTAAAAGCTCCAAGGTGGAAAAGAACCATTCTCAGAACTGGCTCCTGACGAAGCCTTATGGAGAAACGTACATTGAGCGCAGTATAATATTATGGGTGATGTACCCTTTTAGCAGACAACTTTCCTTTTCTTTCTGGTTTTCAAAATGAGTTTGTGGTCTCTGTTTGCCCACTGTGGGTTTATTTGGAGCTGCTGATGTTGCCTTTTTGGCTTTTTGACTGACTGGAATCTTTTGAAACTCTCACTGTTATTCACCTTGTGCAGTGCAACATTGTATTATATTGGCGATGATGGCTGCTGCTACATTTCCTAACTAAATTTTCTGACTGCAATTGTAAACTTTGGTATTAAGCACCATTATTACTAGTTGTTATATGAGTAATTTGCATCATATCAGTGAAAACTAATTGCCTTATTTAAAAGGATTTTTTTTTTTTTTATTCATCTCCTGGTGAGCTGAACACGGCATTTCTCCTTTTATAATGAGCCTTATAAATATATAAAAACAATCTATGCATCTTGCAATGAATCGTATTTACTTTGGCTATGTTGTTCCAAAATCTTTCTAGTTTAGTGTCTATTGGGAACCTGAGGGAATAATTCCCTAAACATACGTAAATGTTTTCAATCTATAGGATACACCTGTAATAGTATATATACAAGTATCCTCTCCTTTAACTGTGGAGTCCTTACCACAGTAAATTATTCGCTGTGTTAGCCTGATTGAATACTAATTAATGCATCAAAAAAAGCATAATTAAATATATTATCTATTACTATTTATTATGGTTGCTCTATCCAATCACATGGTTCTATAACTTCATTCTCTTCCCCCTTTTTGAGGCTTCAATATAAAAGTACTCTGTATTAATACTAATTGCCTTATGCTTATTTGGGTTTAGTCTGAGTTTATTAGCAACAGCTGATTGTTGCACTTCATTAGAATCCATTTCAATAAAAGTGTACATTGATTTATCTGTTCTTTATATTAGAATTTATCCAACTGATTCTTCTGGGACAGTAGTCCAGTACACTAGTCAATATTTACATTGTGTGACTTCTATTTAATTCATTTTCTGTACTTGCAGATACAGGGTGAGCCAGTCAAACCTGCATTTTTGAAATGACTGTAAAAAATAAACGGATGGATATTTCAAAATTTTATTGTTACTATCTTAATGTACATTAAAAAGCATTTAAGAAACAATATTCACTGTTTAAAAATAACTCCAGTAAACTGGTGTCCTTCCCGATTGAGACATTCTTGTAGGCGATTTCTGAAACAGCCCATCGCATCACGGAGCATACGCTGAGGAATTCTCTCGATTTCCAACCGGATTCTCCTCTTGAGTTCCCCAAGCGTTGGAGGTCGTTGTTCAAAGACTTTACTCTTCAGGTACCCCCACAAGAAAAAATCGCACACTGTGAGGTCGGGCGATCGGGGAGGCCAAGAAATTGCTCCATTTCGGGATATCACCCGATTTGGAAAAACATTGTTGAGAACATTCATGCTCACACGGGCTGTATGACTTGTGGCACCGTCTTGCTGGAATAAGGCTTCATTGTTCATTCCATGTTGATGAAGCTGAGGAATGAAGAACGAATGCAACATTTCCGAATAGCGTTGTGCATTCACAGTAACTGCTTGCTCACTGTCATTTTCAAAAAAATACGGGCCTATGATTCCCAATGAGGACATTGCGCACCAAACTGTTACCTTGCTTGAATGGAGTGGTGTTTGATGGAGTTGTTGAGGGTTTTCATCACTCCAATATCGGAAATTTTGTTTATTCACAAAACCGGAGAGATGGAAATGTGCCTCATCGCTCATCCACAGGTTGTGAACAAGGTCCTCGTTTTCATCAAACATGTCCAACAACGTTTGACAAAAACGCCGTCGAGCTGCAAAATCGTTTTCATTCATAGCCTGAACAACCTGAATTTTGTATGGGTGATGGTGTAAATCTAACCTCAAGATTCTTCGGACGCTCGTGTTTGCCATGCCAAGCGCAGCACTCTGTCGACGCGCCGATCTCCGAGGGCTTCTTTCCACATCAATTCTCACGCGGTCAATATTCGCGGGAGTTCGCACTGATCTTGCACTGCCACCCCTTCTGCTTCTCGTTTCACCAATTGCTTCAAAGTTTGTCACCCACAATTTGATTGAATTAACAGACAGCACTGGCTTATTTCGATTAATTTGAAAATTCTTCCGCAAACGACGCTGAGCGGCTGCATAACTACCACTTTGGTAAAACGCTTTCACAGCGAATGAACGTTGTTGTTTAGACCACTGCTCCATGACGACTGAAATGCTTAGTTGTGGGGGACACAATGGTAACCTTGCTAACTCGCTCCGCCCACTTTCACGGCTCTCCCGCCCTTTTCAAAAATGCAGGTTTGACTGGCTCACCCTGTACTTTACCATAGGGTCTTCTGGGACTCATAGAATGTTTTTTTTTTTTTCTTGCATTCTGATACTCAAGCGTCATTTAATGTCTATAACATAAGATCTATACTGACCTGATTGTGTTAGGGCTACTTTGTAGTAACTGGCTTTTCTACAGACATTTTTCTCGCCACTAGCCAGGTGAATGTTATGTTAGCAGTGATCCATTGATAATTATCAACAGTCAACAGCTTTTTTACAGCTTCCAACTCCTCACCTATTATTCAACAATCTATGTGCAATTTTATGTTTCTAATATATTGTTGTTGTATTTATTGTATTATTTGTGGTTTTCGGAATATCCGTATAATAAAAATTAAATATGCTTTCAAATTCTAACCTATTTCCAGTTCTGAGAATGGTTCTTTTCCACCTTGGAGCTTTTATGTTCATATTCTAATGAGGGTTTATTCCCATCTGGTTAGAACGCGCTCTAAATTGTTCACCATCTCTTAGGAGATAGGTGAACTTTCTTTTCTTTGTTAGATATATCTATCAATCAATTTCAATGGTTCTCTATGGGACAATCTAAGTGATTCAGCACCACATGCCAAATGACAGGGAAATACGGTGCAGTTTGGCAGAAGCGAAGGTGTCCCTTAGAGAACCATTGAATGATTCCTCTATTTCACTGTCCATTGCCAGTGGTGCTGAAAATTTGATTTTGAATCGTTCCGATAAACGAAACTTCGGACGAAACAAATCCATATTAAACAAAATTCAATTTCTGGCGAAAAGTGCCATAATTTCGGTGTTTAGTGAATAGACCCTTAAATGTAGGAAATCTCTTGTTATTCTCTGGACCAAATTATGGGCTCGATTTAGAAAGTGAATCCTAAGGGTTAACGCTAGGATAAGTGACTACAACGCATGACCTGCATATTACCTTCCTAATGCTAAATCTGTTAAGCCATTCCGCATCGGTGATTGCGCTAGCTTGCGTGAATTTACTGTACTTTGCGCTCCCCATGTTAAGTATAGGATGCGCAAAGTCCTAGCGCTAATTACCGCAGGGAGGGGCTAAACAAAATTTTAGCTACTCCTAAAAGCTGCCGCTAAATGATTCCGCTTTTACAAAATCATTTAGCACCCCTTAAACCCCCCCCCCCAATAAATCCGATACGCGCCTCCCACACCGCAGAGAGAATGGTGGACTGATCGCAGCACAACTCTCGAGAGGTGATACGAACACGGCCCGGAGCTCTGCCGCGAGTATCATTGAGGGTATTGCTGCGTGTTTTGGGGCAAGGTGTCGTGATAGCGCCTGCCCCGGAATCTAATGCTACAATGGGGACGCTACGGGGAAAACTGCAGGCGTAGGATTTCCCTGTTAACGTTCCCATTCTTGCTCTACATTTGCACTTCCTTGATTTTAGGAAGCTGTTACAAAACTAGGGCTTATTAAATGGAAATGTTATTTTGTATCGGTTTCTTAACACCTTCTCTACCAAAGGGGTTTTCAGAAAAACCACTAGCACGAACCAGTGTGTTTTTTTCGTTTGTTTTTTTAGCCCCTTAGGGACTGCTGACGTACTATGTACGTCCTGCCCACGGGTTTCCCTTAGACCCGTGGATGTACATAGTACTTCAGCGGCTCCTAACCTCCCTTCCGCCCGATACTCCCCTTCCTTGCCGGCTCCCACGACGTCTATGGCAAGCTTCAAGCTTGCCTCGCCGTTTTCTGGGGGCCGGCCGATCCGATGACATCATCACGCTGCGTGATGTCATCGGCAGGCACCAGTGGTGAAAATACAGGAAGGGGAGGGGGGGCTCCATTTGGAGCCCTCTATCTCCCCAACTATGTAAGCTACAGTGATACTTTTTTGCACCGCTGGAAAGGGGAGAGTCTCCCCTTTTCAGTGGTGTATAGCATTAACATTTTCGCTGCCGGATCGCATTTCTGCACTAATCGGCGCCAAAATGCGATTTGAACCTGGAGGGGGCTGACATCTTGGATGTCAGCCAAGCCTCCAGGCCCCCCCCACCCACTGACAACCTCACCATATGTGTGAGGATGTCAGTGGGCCAGTTAACCCTCTAGCTGCCATGTGAGATAGGGGGATCCTTTGGGATCTCCCGATCCCTGGCCGCTAGATGGTCATATTTGACAACATTGGAAAGGCCTGATCATGGCCTTTCCAATGCTACCAAACATGACCAGGTTTAAAAATAAAATTAAAATTAGAAAAATAAAAAAAAAAAATTTTTTTTTTTTTTTTGTCTGGGGGGGTTTAGTTTAAATAAGACCTAGCCTGTCATCTAAAAATAATTCGCATAAAACAGTCAGAATGAGCGCAGCGCACATAGGAGAACTGGCTCAGCAGTGAAGGTTAAAAAGCAAAAACATGTAAAAATTAGGTATTTCTATTCTCGGGACAAAATTTTGACACTATTTAGCCGGGGTCTTTTTTGGTGGTTGTTTATTTTGGGGATTAAATTCCGAAAAAGTGTGTTTTTACACTTTTTTTTTTTTTTTTTTTCATCAGATTTTATTTTTTTTATAGTAAATTATTCGATATGATGGAAATAATGGTATTTTTAGAAAGTCCATTTAATGGCGGAAAAAAGGTGTATAATATGTGTGGGTTGCATAAACGAGTAAGAGGAAAATTTGACCTAAACACTAACAGCGCAGAAACGTAAAAACAGCAGCTGGCACTAAAGGACGGATTTGTGTAAAATTGCCCGATCACTAAGGGGTTAATTTTAAGGATGTGTACAGTAAGACGTATTTGAAAATATTCCAAATGATCTCCTTAGGTTATTACAATATTTGGCGGGCAGATGCAACCAACCCTAAATGAAGAATAGCTGCAGTTTACGCCTTTTTTTTTTTTTTTTTTTATGGTCAAATGACGCTGGTAGCTTTCAGTCAACTTTGCCGTCGCTTGATTTGGCTTCTCTGGATAGACTGAGATCACCGCAGTTGTAACAACCGTGATGTTTACCTTTTTGTTTGTAACTACGGAGAGGTCTGGTGATGCAGCGGTGCTTAGTGAATGACCTCGTTTATAAACAGCTGTATGTGGTTTTTGGTGATTAATGTAACCATTCCAAGTCAGAATTTCTTTAGAGCTACAGGTTCCTCCTCCATGCCGAGAAATCTTTTCCATGATTTTGTTTCTTTAGGGATTTCTGTGCTCAAATCTTCCTCTTAATTTTGCAGAGACAAATGAAAGAATGCATGGTGCGACTCATTTACTGCGAGATGCTGGGGTACGAGGCTGCCTTTGGTTACATTCATGCCATCAAGTTAGCCCAGCAAGGAAATTTACTTGAAAAAAGAGTAGGTATGTGCTGTGTTAATGGGCCACTACCACCAAAAACTGAAATGTCCTTATTGTGTTAGTTATGTTGCTGATATCGTACATGTGCTTTTGTTTTTCTCTGTTTGGGTAAAAATAATATTTTACTCTGTGTCACTGGGTGCATCAGTTTTATGATCTTATGTGATGCAAATTGCCCCCCCCCCCGGCAGCCGACTCACATTGTTGTATTGTGTGGGAGGTATACAAAGGACCCTACCGGGAGTGTAGATTAGAAGTCTTTTAAGCTCCCTGTATCCTCTTTCGGCTGCCAGCTCTTATCTCAGGTAGCCTGGACATCACAAAATACCTCCTGCAGCCTTATCTAAACATTCACTCCTCCGCTCCATTGACTGTTAAATAGTGTTGAAGCTAAAAGAAGATTTTGAAAATTTTGCTGTGTCCTAATGAGAACACCCGAAATCCCTTCCAAATTTATTTTGATACGGTCTCCTTCATCCTGTCCTTACATCTAAGGTATGAAGTTTTCCTGTGATGGTGATGATGAACCTTGGCACCCAGATGTATATGAACTAAATGTCCCACGATGCTCTGCCAGCCTAATGTGTGTGACGAACATAATGGGACGTGTAGTTCAGAAGCATCTGGGTTGTCCAGGTTCCCAATCACTGTCCTATGGCGGCCAGGTTGATCCTTACACTGCAGTCTTGCTGCAAAAGCCTAATATTCTCTCATTCATTAATCAAACACAAGAGGGCGCTGTGCCTCCTTTACACAACCTTTATCTTGCTTTATACTATACCACACTCGGGAGATTTCATTGATTACTTTATTCCTGATTACCTTCAATTAAAGCAGATCAATTTAACCTTCTTTACATCATGGTGAGGATTATCTGTCCGTGAATGGGACGCCCTCATGTTATTGTAGATAACAATTGTTATTGATAAGAAAACGAGAGAAATGTCTGTGTACTTCCTGGTTTAAATACTTTATAAATAATTGTTGCTGACATATGCTTTTTCTACATAAAACATTGCTCTCTGAGTACCTCGGTTTGAGAGTAATTTTTTTATCCAAGCCTTTATATGTAATTTTGGCTCATTGTTGATTCATTTTCCTACGTATTGGCACAGAGCCCTCTATTTTCGTGATTTTTTTTAAAAAAAAATCCGTGTAGATCCTCTGTAGCAGAGCCGTCAAACACACAGCCCCGTCAAACATACAGCCCCCTGCAGATCTGGCCTGTGGCAAGTTCAGTCTGTTCCTGCATGATGTCTCTGTGTTCGCTGCGGAGACATCGCATGGATTCACCGCCCTGTGCAGGTTCTTTGAGGATGAAATTGCAGATTCAGTGGAGTTGCGGTTTCAGATCTTTTTAGCCCTCAGATTTGGTGGCCAGATAGAGTTGGTTAACTCCAGCAGAGAGGCTCACCAGCTGCTGAGGTTACAGGATCGGGGAGATTTAAAGATAAGTGACAAAGTAAAGGGGGAGAGTAGGGAATTGGGGGGGGGGTGAGAGTGACCGGCAGGACAGGGTTAAATGTCATAGGTGATTTAAAGTGACAAGTGTAGTTTAAAAACATAGACAGTTTAAAGTATTTGGTTGTTATACAAAGGGTTTCCTTTAAGGTAGTGGTTACCAACTCAGGTCCTCCTAACAGGCCAGGTTTGCCAGATATCTGAAGCACAGCACAGGTGACGATTTTCTGCTCAGTGATTGCAGGATTCAGTCTGCACTTTCCTGTCCTGTTTAGTGGGTCCTGAGGACCAGGGTTGGGGACCACTGCTATAAGGCATATAACATAAAGGGCAAGCGAAACCGCAATGTGTGGTGTTTATGTAGAGGAGTTTTATTACTGTGTAACTCACTGTGTGGTATAAACGAGCATTTTGCAGAGATCCACATCGATGCAACACACTTTTGTGAGTTTAAGCTTGTCACAGCGATAAATCTCATTACTTTGTAATAAGCATCATTGCCTTAGGCCCGTACACACATGTTTATTGACAAAACAGACAATCTGTCATATGATCTATTCGAGTAATGTAATACATTTACAAGCAAAATAGTTGCTGCAAGGTGAGTTTTAAAATGACCTTAAGGATTAAAATAGGAGGTCAGAAGGGGTTAATGTTCTACCCCTGTTTCTGCTGCTCCCTTTTTTAACCCTGGAGTGTCCCTTAAAAAAATGAAATATATATTTATTAAAATGCACATTGTCAACGACGAATGGATACTTTCCCTGGATTTATCTTTTGTTTAGGATAGCCTTATGCCTATCCCATGCCTGCTTAAATTCAATTACTATTTTGGCCTCTACCACTTCAACTGGAAGGCTGTTCCATGTATCCACCACCCTCTCAGTAAAATAATGCTTCCTGATGTTACTTTTAAACCTTTGCCCCTCTAATCTAAGACTATGTCCTCTTGTTTTGCTACTTTGTTTCCGTTTAAATATACTCCCTTCCTCTACCTTGTGGATTCCCTTTACGTATTTAAATGTTTCTATCATATCTCCTCTGTCTCGTCTTTTTTCCAAGCTGTACATGTTAAGATCATTAACCCTTTCCTGGTAACTTTTTCTCCTTCAAGCCGTACACCATTTACTGGCAATAAGGGAATAGGAGCCTAGATTTGTAAACTGTTAATGAACTGCAATACCCATTTATCCAGTTATGATTGGAAAAGATAGAAGGTATAGCAGAATTACTGAAGATTTGCATGTCAAAGACCCAAGATAAGCTACCAGAGGGACAAAATTGGGATATATAATGTACTATATGGTGAATGATATTTTAGAATTGTAGAATATCTGTCTCAGTCACTGGAATGGTTTTCCTTTACAATTCCCCCCCCCCCCCTATTTTCCACAGGCTACCTAGCAGTGTCCTTATTCTTACACGAGAATCACGAGTTGCTGCTTTTGCTGGTTAATACAGTACTAAAGGTAAGAATAAAGTCAATTCCGTGTCCTGTTACCCATCCAGATCACATAACCTTTCCATGGCCATACAGTATTTATCTATTTATGAAAGGTCATGAATGAATGAGCAATAAAACAAATGTAACGAAGGTCTCCCCATCCAAACTGTAATACATATTGTCATTTCTATCAATGCAGATTTATCCCTTATTAGTAATTCTGTAGATACATACTCGAGTATACCGCTAGATTTTGGTGACAAAAATTTACCTTTAAAATTGGAGGGGTCACGTTATATTCAAGACATCTGCATTGCATGTAAAAAATAATAAAAAAATAATAATTTGCCTTGTTCTGGATCCCAAGTCTCCCGGAGGTTCCAGTAGTCTCGCTGAAGTGAATTTGGGGCTCCCTGATGCTTGCAAACACTTCAGGAACTCCAGGATTCAGGAGAGGTGGGATCCATCACGGCCAGAGGGCACGCTTGGTTTAAGCCAGTCATTCACCTCGCTCGCCTCCACCGGCCATCTAATCGCTGGTAAAGAAGATGGGTGGCTTCATACTGACAGGGTTATTCAGAGAGAGGTGAAAATCAGGAGAATGACTGGAGAAGTGAAAATTCTAGGTCAAAGTAGCCAAACCACAAAAAATCTCCCATTTATCTCACTTTCCAAATCGGCTATTTGATCTAGATTGTTCATTCTCCTGGTTTTCACCTTTGTCTGAATAACCCTGTTAGTAACAACTGCATTCATTCTAGAGCAGAGCACCCTGGCCTGAGGGGGAGCCTGACTGCGTTAAGAGAACTTGGAAGGATTTTACTTGTTTACCGGTACAGTAAAATTTTGTTCCTCGCGTTATATTCGAGTCTTGAGTATTCTCTCATTTCCATAATAAATCTCTATCCATCGCGTTATATTCGGGTCGCGCTATACTCGAGGTATCTACGGTATTCAGTGTGGTAAAATAAGCATTTTGGAAATGTGAACTATTTACTTACATCGTACCAACAAGTTCATGTAAGTAAAGCTGATTCTATTCATTCAGGAGTCTGCAGACCTCAGCTGTCATCATCTTCCTTGTTTACAGCAGGGGTTTTAATTTCTGTCACTGTGCTGCAGATTTGACCTCAACTTTCAGTGACGGGGTGCAAGCTTACAGGAGGGCATTCAACTGACACTTATAAAATGCTTGCTTAATGATCGATCAGTTTGAGACTCCTGATGCATTTGAATGGATAGAATAGAATAAATGTGTTTAACTGCACCCTAAACATAGAGTAATGTTACATCTTGCCATGTTGTTTGCTTTGGGCATTTTCTCACACTGTGTGTTGCCTCTGCCCTTTTAGAACAAGAGCGGCCAGACGCAACAGATATCTGTATAAAATAGAAAAGCCGAGCATTTGCTAATCTGAATAGCTGAATACAAAGCAATGCATTGTGGGTGCACTGACGCTCCAGATCAATTCATAGTGGAAAGTATGGAAGGCAGACAAACCAAATATGGCGGATGGCAGATGTTTCATGGGACACAACTACCACCTCCTATGATATTTGACATGCCTGACCGCCATCCTTTCCTTTTCGAAGATGTCTGACAGCATTCTTGTTCTTTGCATACTAAATTACAATACTGTGTCCATCTTTTGTAGTAAAGTATTCACCGGACATTCTTTTGGCAGGATCTACAAAGCACCAATCTAGTTGAGGTGTGCATGGCCCTCACTGTGGTCAGTCAGATCTTTCCACGGGAAATGATTCCAGCTGCTCTACCTCTGATAGAAGACAAGCTGCAGCACTCAAAGTAAGCCAAGGGTCTACACATGTTTAGACTTTATCTATTCAAATAATGGTCTATCTTTCCATTTTTGTTTTTGGTGTTTAAACAAACTTTAGTTACCACAGAATAAATCTCTGCCTTCTTCCATTCCATAAATGAAATAATCCAGTCTGCGCAAGCATAAAAAGCAAATTCATATGTGCCTCAGCATTCAATATGACCCAGGTCTGGACAAGGGACAAAGACCTCTGGGTCAAAATGTTGTTCCTCTTGCATGCTGTGATGTTGTAAACTGCTGTATTGAATGTTTAAGAAGTCGTACGCGGAGACTCTGTCTTTTGCTTACTACAGGCTGAGCACCCCAGATCCCAAATTTTAAAATCTGGAAGATGCAGAAAACCAGAATTTTCAGAGCCTTCTGGATTTTAGTAATTCTAGACTGGGGACATTCCAGACAGGTCCTGCCACTTGCAGCCTGGCTCCTGAGCACTGCTGCAGAATGTGTCACACGTTGGGAACTTCTGGGCAGCATGTCCTCAGAGTAACCTTGCATAGCGCTAAGATTGTGTGGAACGCTGGTGGCTTTAGCAGGAAGTGGACACTGGCTATCCTGCCATGATATACTTCCTCTCAGACGTGGGATTCTCTCTGATTCTGAAATTCAGAATGCTCGGGTTCCTAGCGTTCTGGATAAGGGGTGCTCAACTTGTATGTTAGTGCTAAACACCAGTGATTATTAAGTCTCACCTCTCCACCACCTTATTTTTCATTCACATTTTGAAGATCCCAGGAGATTCTAGCTTCCAATAAATATGTTTAAAGGAATCCTCTACTAGAAGTGTTTTTTGTTTTTTTTCTTTTCCTCCAGGCAGTGGTGTATTTAGGTTTTGTGCTGCCCTAGGCCTAAACTCGTGCACCCCCTTAATTTAAATTTGACACACCTCTTCCTGCTCAAATAATGAAATGTGTAAATTCAGCCATTTTTACAAAGATCAGTCATGCATGTCAAGTATACTGGATCACACTGGTCTCACTGAGATCTCAGCATATACAGCCTGCCTCCGAGTGATAGGAGTCCTATCACTCTCAGACAGCCTTTACATGCTGAGATCACTGATGTAGGGCAGAGGTGGGGAACCTGCCAAAGTCCATTTGGAGATTTAGAAGATCATTTGAGGGCCATACAAAATTAACCACTTAAAATTTAGTCAACTGAATTTATTCCTAAATAAAGCTAACTCACCCCTGAGGTAATGGCTGGAACTGTTTCTCTTTGGTGAGGTGCGTGATGTTAACTTGTACAGATGTTGCCACCCGCAACTGATTTTCCAGGTTTGTGTCAGTCCGGAGCACATTAATTTTACCCTCTCACTCCCCATTTAATTAATTTAATCACCCTTTAATTCAGCTCACTCCCCCTTTAATTTATTTCACCCGCTCTTAATTAATTAATTAATTAATTAATTACACTCCCCCTTAATTCATTTTACACCCCCCTCAATTCATTTTTCCCTCTTAAAATTATTCTCCACCCATCAAGTGCCAGTGGTTCTTTTCCCTAACCTTACCTATCAGGCTGCAGCTGAGCCTGGCATCCACCTCCTCCCTGAGTGCTCCAGGCACTTTATGTAGAGGAAGCCGGGCACACAGCTGGTATCCTTAGCCTGGGGGAGCGCACACAGCCTGCCAAGTGTGAGTCCAGCCAGTCACCCCTGTAAGAGTCTTGTGAGCGAGCGGAGGCCTTGCCATCGCGCCCTGCAGCCTGCCAGTGTCGTCATCATCGGCGGGGCGATCGACTCACTTGCAAATGATGACGTCGGCAGGCCGCGACGGCAAGGCCTTTGCTGGCAGACTCAAGATTTTTTTGCCCCCTCAAAGTGCCCGGTTTTCTGGCGGAGGGCAGATTATCGTGCTGGGGCAACTTTTTTCCCACACTTACGGCGACTTTTTCGCCACCCCCTGGAAATTGCCACCCTAGGTCTATGCCTTGTCGGCCTAGGCCAAGATACAGCACTGCCTCCAGACTACCTAGTCCCGCGTGGTGGAGGTGTGGAGGAATCTCTCCACTTCACCATGCAATTTAAACCGTTCGGGCAGGGAGGGGAGGATATTCCTCACCCCCTGGCCATTTTAAAAAAGCTACGGTGGTCATGTATGTGGAATGTCCCTTTTAATATACCCTTGATTTAAGCATAATAAAATCAATGTGGCTGCCACCAGTAAGATAAGCGTTCGAGAAGGCAACAACCTAAGTCTAAAGTGAATCAGTAATGGACAGGTTCAGATCCCAGCAGCAGCGCTGCTTGATTGGCCTCAGCGGTGACGTCCATGCGCTGACTCTTCAGTTTGTTGGCAGTCGATCAACTGTCTGGTGTGCGCGGTGGGCTGTCCTGTATGAAGGCTATTCAGCTGTCACTCACGCCTGTTGCATGTTTCTGTAAACTGATTGACGGTAAATCTTTTTAATGGGATATAACTCTAAATTTTCCTTTTTACAGTATATGTTTAGGCAAATTGCCACCCTAAGTAAAACCTAGCACATACAGTTGTGTTCAAAATTATTCAACCCCCACTGAAATTGAGTGTTTTGGCCAGTTTGACATTGATTTTGATCATTCAGTCATCTTGCTTACAATTAAATCAAAGAGGCACGTGTAGGTCAGACGAATATAACATAACATTTATAATGAAATAACCACAAATGTCTTTTCTGTGCTCACATCATTATCAGTTTTATTCAACCCCCAAGTGACATTCAATCTTAGTACTTAGTACAACATCCTTTTACAGTTATAACAGCTTTTAAACGTGAAGCATAGCTTGACACAAGTGTCTTGCAGCGATCTACGGGTATCTTCGCCCATTCGTCATGGGCAAAAGCCTCCAGTTCAGTCACATTCTTAGGCTTGCGCACTGCAACTGCTTTCTTTAAGTCCCACCAGAGGTTCTCAATCGGATTTAAGTCAGGTGACTGCGATGGCCACTCCAAAATGTTCCAGCCTTTAATCTGCAACCATGCTCTAGTGGACTTGGAGGTATGCTTGGGATCATTGTCCTGTTGAAAGGTCCAACGTCTCCCAAGCCTCAGGTTTGTGACGGACTGTATCACATTGTCATCCAATATCTCCTGGTACTGAAGAGAATTCATGGTACCTTGCACACGCTGAAGCTTCCCTGTACCTACAGAAGCAAAACAGCCCCAAAGCATGATTGACCCCCCGCCATGCTTCACAGTAGGCAAGGTGTTCTTTTCTTCATAGGCCTTGTTCTTCCTCCTCCAAACATAGCGTTGATCCATAGGCCCAAACAGTTCTAATTTTCTTTCATCAATCCACAGAACACTATCCCAAAACTTCTGTGGTTTGTCCACATGACTTTTGGCATACTGCAGTCGACTCTTCTTATTCTTTGGAGACAGCCTGGGAGTTCTGGCATGGATGCCTTCATTAGGCATGTGTGCGCCGTATTGTCTGAGCTGAAACTTCAGTACCCACATCTGACAAATCTTTTCTCAGTTCCTCAGCAGTCACATGGGGACTTTTCTCCACTCTACGCTTCAGGTAGCGCACAGCATTCAAAGTCAGCATCTTCTTTCTGCCACGACCAGGTAGCGTTTCAACAGTGCCCTTTGCCTTGAATTTGCGAATGATGCTTCCTATGGTCTCTCTTGGTATGTTTAACATCTTTGCAATCTTCTTTATAGCCATTGCCCTTCCTGTGAAGAGTAATTAATCACCTCTTCTCTTGTCTTCCTGGACCATTCTCTTGACTTCACCATGTTTGTAACCACACCAGTAAATGTCTAGAAGGAGCTGAGTATCACAGTCATTTTAAAGCTGCCTAATTGGTGCTTATTATGCTTTTATTGCTGCTCCGTGACATCCACAGGTGTTTTCAATACCTGATTGAAAACACTTGAATGAACCTCT
Organism: Leptobrachium leishanense; assembly: GCA_009667805.1. Taxonomy (NCBI): domain Eukaryota; kingdom Metazoa; phylum Chordata; class Amphibia; order Anura; family Megophryidae; genus Leptobrachium; species Leptobrachium leishanense. The sequence goes on from CM019065.1 coordinate 89,752,440, forward strand.
GTTCTTCAGAGTGGTAGTCTTTAAGGGGTTGAATAATTGTGTCAATGAAGAATTCACAAAATAAACATTTACTACCGTATTACAAAACCAATTGATGTCATTTTAGTTGCATATGGTTCTTTAAAAAGTCCCTGTAGGATTTCATTCTGAATACAATTACAAATGTACACTAAATTCCCTAAAACCCTTTACAGCATTGGGGGTTGAATAATTTTGAACACAACTGTAAAAAGGAGTAATTTCCTGTCAAATGACCCCCCCCCCCCCCCAACATGTGTTGTGCATCACAGGTGCCCTTTAAGTTTTAATACTTTGTTTTCTTGGTAGTTTAAATATATACAGTGTATATATATCAATACGTTTTTGTTTTTGATTTTTGCTGCTGTGTAGAAAGTACTGAACACAACATGTTTTGGTATTTTTCATTTCTTTCCAGTTATATTACCCAAAAAAGGGAAGCAAAACCATTACTAAGCACAAGTTCAGATTGCTTAGTCATGCGTTACTTTAAAGCATATGGTACGTGACGCATACCTTGGCACTTTAGTGTTTATCTAATTTAATTATAACTGCTGAGCTTGTGTTTGGTTCGATTGCACAGTATCCCATTTTAATGTGCTGTGTATGAAAAAAACGAGAAATGCACAATTAGAGCATGTGATCTCAAACCTATTTGAACCCCCCCCCCCCAGAAAGAAAGAAAATTAGGTATATCTAATTATCGATCTACATATAGAGCTACAATAAATGTGTATGTATATATGTGTAATAAATAAATATAAATATATATATATTTATATTTATTTATTTTATTTATTTCACTGGTACAAAAGTATACAGATGCGTTCTTCTAGGTCGGTATTTGTCTTCTTTCCTAGTTGTTGTACTTCTGAATTTAATCTCTGGTGGTAATTCTTTATTTTTGAAAGCCCCTGCTGTGTTCCAGTTAATTGGTGACAACCTAAACCAGAGTGCAGTAGCTGAGGGGTGAGACATGCTGATGGCTAAAACCTAACACGAAAAAAAAGTTGTCATTTACGCTGCCCACTGTAACTCCATGCGACCCAAAACACCTCAGAGGTTTTGGTTTACTTGAATGGCCATTGAAGTGTAAGCCCACCCGCCACATCACAGCACATCTGGATCAGGTGGGTTCTACCTAATGAAACCAAGAGCTGCTTTTCCAAGCAACCACATATCCCCATGCTGCTTATCAGCCAAGAGGGCAAAGTGATGGGTTTATAGTTATACCCTCACCAGGAACATTTCCACTTTTGGATTAAAAAGAAAAACATGGAAAGGGACAGCAGCAATATTTATTTATTTATTTATAAAGGATTTTACCAGGAAGGATACATTGAGATTTCTCTCGATTTCAACTGTGATGGGTTCAAGAACATTGAATTGTTACAGAAATACAAAATAGTAAAATGCAAGAAATTAACACAAAACAAATATACAGATTAACAGAAAATAAATATGTAGGAAATATAGTCCCTATGTTACATGTTTACAGGTGCATTCCTTATTGAGGTATGTTAATAGGGAGCTCTTAAGGGACTTTAGACTGGGGGAAGATTGGATGGCGTCTGGGAGGTTATTCCATAATTGTGGTGCTCTGTAGGAAAATGAGGATCGAGCCACTTGCTTTTTGTATTGTGGTATTGTAAGTAAGGTGCAGGTCCTGGATCGGAGGTTATAGGATGAGGGAAGAGCCTATTCAGGTAGGGTGGTAGCTTCCCAGAAAAGCTCTTAAACACCAAGTTGGAAAGGTGAAGGGTGCGTCTAGATTCCAGCGACGGCCAGTTTAGTTCTTTTAACATGTCACAATGGTGGGTCATGTAGTTACATTGTAGCACAAAGCGACAGAATGCGTTATACAATGTAGTAAGTTTCTGAAGGTGTGTTTGCGGGGCAGCTGCATACACTACATCTCCGTATTCAATAGCCGGCATAAGCATTTGTTGTACAATCTGCTTTCTTACCGCGGGACTCAGGCAGGATTTGTTTCTGTACAGGGCACCTAGTTTGGGGTAGAGTTAAGATGACAGTTTTTCGATGTGGGGGCCAAAAGATAGATTTGGGTCGAACCACATACCTAGATATTTGAGAGAAGTGACTGTGGTCAGCGTGCCATTTGATTTTGTCCTGACACATAGATGGGGGTTTTGCAATTTGTGTAGTTTAGGTGCTGTACCAAAGAGCATTGTAACAGTTTTGTCAGCATTTAGAAAAAGTTTGTTATCTTTGATCCACTTTTCTACCTCTGTGAATTGTTCTTGCAGCACGGCCTCCAGCTGTGGGAGATTTGGTTTGCTGGTATAGATTAGTGTTGTCTGCGTACATATGTACAGTTGAGGCTTTGCAGACATTGGGCAGATCATTTATGAATATTGTGAATAGCAGGGGGCCGAGTATCGAGCCTTGGGGTACACCGCACGTGACTGGGAGGGGAAGGGGAAGGGAAGTGCTGTCAGAAATGGACACATATTGCAACCGATCAGACACATATGATTGGAACCAGGTTAGCGTGCGATCACCAATACCAGAGTTTTTAACTTTTTGTAATAAGATGCAATAATGACCTGGCTGGGGATACATAAAAATATACATATGTGCAGAAAATAATAGTTTTGTGTCTATTCTCTATCAGGGCGGCTACGAAGACCAGAAGTATCCAGCCTGCTCCATGTATAAAACATAACAAGTAAAAAGGTTGAGAATACAATCGGACACCAGTCCCGTGTGAGCGCACACTCTTATCTTCATTGTGTTCTACACCTTTTAGTAATCAATAAAGAGCACTTATCTGATGATGCTCTTCCCAAAGTAAAAAGGTTGTCATTTGCGTTCTCTGTAGCTCCATGCGAAACAAACAGGTTTTGGTTTACTTAAATGGCCAATGACGTGTTAGCTCACCTGATGGTGGCTGCCGGAGGCTGCTGAACATTTACACAAACAAGTCTCCATGTTTTTGAAGGAAGAAGTGGTAAACCTACACTAATAATAAAATTGACTGTTTCAGTGTGATCGATCCCTTGGTATTTTTTCCAAGGTTCGTTTCCCATTGAATTGAATCTCTGAAGCTGATATTTCCATTAAAGAGTATACTTGTGAACGCCAATAACTGAGCCGAATTTTTAATGGGAACCAAAATGCCGATATGCCCTCCATTAAGTCTGCCAAATTGCAGTAGAAAAACCGTGGATTTCGCTATTAAAGGGAGTTCTTTCGTCCTTTATCTTTTTTTTTTCGAAAAAATTTGAGCTTCTAAAAACCTATGACCATTAAATGCTTTTTCTCAGGGAAATCGTGAGACGGAAAGCAGTTTTGGCCTTGTATAAATTCTATTTAATGGCACCCAATCAAGTACAGCATATTCACGAGAAATTCCGGAAAGCTCTGTGCGATCGGGATGTTGGGGTCATGGCCGCCTCCCTCCACATATATCTCCAGGTGATCAAGGTAAGACGTTAACTCCCATGTTTCTTCAGAGCCGTGCGCTCGCTCTACATGCTCCGTTAACTGCATTGCTCAAAGACCTTTTAATTTTCAATGAATTGTCTAAACCTTTGTCTTCGGCAGGACAACCCATCCGGATACAAGGACCTGACAGAGTCATTTGTTACGATTTTGAAACAAGTTGTAGGAGGGAAACTCCTTGTTGATTTTAACTATCACAGCGTCCCGGCTCCTTGGCTCCAAATCCAGCTCCTGAGGATCCTGAGACTGCTTGGAAAAGATGACCTCGGGTAACGCTTCTTTAAGGACTGTGCAGGTGGTGCAGACTCTAGGTCAGGGATCTCCATCTCTGCCCCCCCCCTCCCCCATGTTTCTGAACTACAACTCTCATTCTCTGGCTATCGCATTCCGAGAAGTCTGGGAGTTGTAGGCAATCTCGGGTGGGGGTAAATTTTGAAATCCCTGCTGTAGGCGGTTCACAGGATACCAGGATGTGTAGGGGGTATTTTTCGTACCATAGGGAAACCTTATATTCTACATTTAGGAGCTCACGGGTACATATATTAAACGTTTTTATTGTGCGTTAGTAAATTATTTGGGTCACTTGAAAATCTGTCTCTTGAATTCATCTGCATTTCATTGGACCAAAGACTTTGGTTTGTTTGCAATTCTAAATAATGATTTTGTTACCTTTTTTGTGGTTGAATGGTCCTGTGAGCATGTACACAGCATTGTTGCCTCACAACTACTTAATTAACCCCTCGTTCACTGTTCACTGGCAGTGGGTTAGGAGTTATTCAGGAAGGGTTCCGTTCCCATTCCGAGGCAGTAGCTGGGTCCCCCCCCTTTTTTCAATCTGTCTTCTGTTTATATCTTTTGGATGAATCCTACAAATTTCAATTTGCCTGCGAAAAAAACACACACGATTAGTAAGGTTAATGTCCTTTTTCGAATCTTTATGTAATTAATGAGGGAGAACATCTGTAGACATAGCGGAAAATACAGTTGAAAAGCAGCATTAATACATTCTGGCAATTAAATGAAGAAATGAGTTCCCTTCTCGGCTACATGAATCGATTTTAGAAATGTTATTTTGGCGTTTTCTGATCCCCTTACAGCCTACCTGTGTGATTTGAGAATGGCTTACTGGTCTGTACATATGTCCAATCCGAAGGTGCGTTAGTGCAGGTCCTCCAAATATGCCTAGATTTGTTTGGTTACTCACAAACTGAAAGCCTGGCTAATTCTTCTGAATTTACAGCTGTGGTTTATCAGTCAATAGTGTGGAGGAGGTAATGTTCAGATAAGGCTGCAAGAGGTCTATTGTGATATCCAGGCTACCCGAGATAAGAGTTGGCAGCTGAATGTGATAAGACATCGAGCTTAAAAGACTTCTAATCTACTCCCCTGGTAATGTCCTTGGAGTACATCCCACACAATACAATGATGTGAGTTGGTGATTGACACAGACTCCATTCTTTACTCAAAGCCTCACAGGAGCAAGTGATGTAAAGATACTAGGCTTGATTACAAACTTAACGCTGAAATGGGGACGCTAACGGGAAAAACCCGATTTTAAATATTTGGATTGCGCATTGGTGGGGTGATTGGCGTTAGGACTTTGTAATACCTTACTTATCCCAACGCTAATTGATTGCGCTCCCCATGTTCAGTATAGGATACACAAAGTACAGTAAGCTAGCGCAATCACCAATGCCCCAACAAATTTTTTTACAGGTTTAGCGTTGGAAAGTAATATGGGGGGCATGCAGTAAAGTCACTTATCCTCGCGTTAACGCTTGCATATCTGAACACCACAGTTGGCGTTCAGTATGTAATCTAGCTGGCGGGCGGGAGGTTTACAACGAAAAAAATCGCACAATGGACACACCCAGTGACACAGAGTAAAAATATTTTCTTTACTAAATATACAAGAGAAATACAAAGCACATGTAAGATGCCAGTAATCTAAAATAATCACAAATAATTTTTTGGTGGCTGTGTCCCTTTAAATCTTCTTTCGTAATCACCAAACTGTAACTAAGCAAGTGCAACACATCTATAAGAATCTTTGTGCCAGATGTTTGTGATAAGGTCACTTGGGTCTCGTCTTCAAGTAAAAGCGTGTTCTTGCACAAAATTCAGTTTTGGTTGCTGTTTACCAGTGTCATCTTTAATTATTAACACTTTGTGTATACACTTTGTTTTGTTCTTGTAGGACCAGTGATCTGATTTACGATGTGCTTGATGAGTCTTTAAGACGAGCAGATATTTGCCATAATATCACCTATGGTATGTTATTATGTAATGTGTTTTAACTTTATTGCGTACTTGCATTAATAATAATAATCACGCCTCTATCTGTATCCTTTATATACCCCCTTTTACATAAATAACTCCTTCCTCCAGACGGTAAGCACCGTTGATTCCTGTACTCCCAGCTTGTTTTGCCTGACCATCACTTGCACTGTGAGATACGTCTCAACATGGTAATTACGATTTCCTTTCATTTAAAGGCTTTTCGATGCTATTCTATAAAAAGAAAAGGGGTTATTGTGTAACCGCTGCTTTTTGCCACAGTTGCGAAATTCAGCCAAGTTGGAACGCCAACAAACTCCAGCGTTTCACGAGAAAAGGCCAAATGACTGAAGCTTCTGCTGCCGCTGTTTCGATTTTCCTTCTGTGAAACGCATACACGTCTGCTTTAAAACATTGGCAGTTTTCACAGGTTCAGCAAACACTGGCAATTATTGAATAACTCCCAAAGTATGCATGACTTGTTGATGTGTTTGATAGCAGCAGGTTGATCCAAGGAGCCAAATCTTATTGCCATTATATTGTGAAGATGTTTAAATCTTTTTGTTGCTCAATGGAACGTTTTTAACATTTATTTGTTTATTTATAAAGTATTTTACCAGGAAGGATACATTGAGATTTCTCTTGTTTTCAAGTATGTCCTGGGTTCAAAAACATTGAATTTGTACAGTAGGGTACAGATACAGGCGTTTATACAGTGGCAGCATATTCCATAGCGCTTTACGATTGGGAGCATAAACAGGAGACATACATGATAAATGAGGGAAAAGACAACCCTGTCCATAGGATAACTGTCCAGGTAATACAGCACTTTAACCAAGTGCTCAGCCAGGCATCCCGTGATCTTACACTCTAAGGGACTGGGGAAAGTGAAACAAATGGGAGTAGAGGGAAGGTGAAGCTGATGGCCAGAAAGAATATAGCAGGGCTTGCATGGGAAGGACCAGAAGCTTGGGCTTAGTAAGAGTCATTAGATAGAGCAGTGGAACAGCTGGAAAGGAGATCTGAAATTAGGGACCGGCCTGTGGGGGGTGGATGGGACAGCAGAGTGAAGAAATGGGGTTTTGTCTGTGAATGCTGAGAGGAAATTGAGATTGGGGTTTGGTAAAAGTGCCCAGTTTGTTAAAGTATTTAGCAGCTAATCAACGTATTATAAATCCTTTCTTCTGAACACATACCTATGTTACTTACTACCTGCCCCCTCATGCTCACTTTCATTCAACCAGTTTACAACATTTTGCGGCTCTGTAGTATCCCTAGATTACTGACTGATGGGAAATGGTTAGGTAATGAGCGTCAAATGAAGCATGACGTGTGTTGGGCACTATGCTTGTTCCCCCAGATAAAATCTGATGCTCAGAACATGGAATTGCGCAGACTGACCAAATGTTTTGTTTTAGTATTTATTTTTTTATCTGTGTTCCACACTTGGACTTTCAATACCTTTTCGCTAGCGGTGCTGCCTGAGATGCATCTGCTAGGTTCTGCTTGAATTTCACCCATATCATGTTTGTCTTTGACCCCTAGAATCAACGTGTAGCCTTTTGTGCATTATATTGCTTTGAGTAGAATTGAAATGTTGGAGCCCATAATGCAGCAGAAAGAGCACCATAAAGATGGACCTAATGCAATGCTTTTTCCTTTTCTTTACAGCTATATTGTTTGAATGTGTACAAACTATTTATACAATCTACCCCAAATCTGATTTATTTGAAAAAGCTGCAAAATGTATCGGGAAGTTTATTTTATCTCCAAAGATCAATCTCAAGTATTTAGGTAAATCTGATCCCAGCACTTTAAATTCTATCCATTGGCTAAAACTCTGATAATGCTGACATTTTATTGCTTTTGTTCTTTACTTTGCAGGGCTCAAAGCGCTTACGTTTGTTGTCCAGCAGGATCCAAACCTGGCACTTCAACACCAAATGACAATTATTGAGTGCATGGACCATCCTGATCCCATCATAAAAAGAGAGGTTAGGTGTTATTGGGAGTAAATTGGACAAGTAATTACTTGTTTTTGTTTTGTTTTGTTTTTTTGTTTGTTACTAAGATAGATACATCTATCTACCCGTAATTACACAGGGAGAAATGAATAGACTGGTAGGGCTGAGAGTGCACTGTAACTGCTACCTACTACAGTACATAAACAGATATGCCATTTCAGGCATTAGCCAGGACATATGTAACGTGGGGGTTTCTGTCCACATACAGTCTGCTCCCCTTGAAGTCAATATTCTGCAGAAATACTGCTTTTGGCCCAGAATCCAGGCAATAATACACAGGAGATCCTTGCAGGTTCAACCCAAAATGGAGACTGAGTTTATTTACATTTTGCAACTAGACTAAACACACACAGGGAAGGTACAGAAACAATGGAAACTCACTCAGCATTGGACAATGGCTTAGGGCATAGGAATCTGGTTACAACGGTTTACATGGGGGAGGGTGCTGCAAGCACGGCCACACAAAGGAATCCAAACTCACAAAGCAAAAGAACAACACAGCAAATACAGTTACACCACAGGAGACTCAACAATAAATACATAAGGGAATATTAATATAACACAGACAGCAGATAATAGGGCACAGAACACAAACACCCTGCATCTAGAATTGTAGATACAGGGTGACTTTAACAAAGGAAAGAACAGGGAAACCATGTAAAACATCTGGCTCGCACCTCCCAAATACATTTCTAGGCCCATGCACTTCGAGGCAAAATGACGCATGTCACAGCATATATTGCTGTAAGTTACAAAAGCTTGCTCAACGTGTTTCGTCATAACCTGATGTCATCAGGAGCTAGGGATCAGGTAACTTGTAAATTGAAAAATCTAGAGCACAACGCTCGCCCAAAAATATGTGAAGATACTCAAGTATACCGCTAGATTTTGGTGGCAAAAACTTACCATAAAAATGGAGGGGTCGCGTTACATTTTAGACATCTGCATTGTGTGTAAAAAATAAAATAAAATAAAAAATAATAATAAATAATAAAAAAAAATTGCTTTGCTCTGGATCCAAAGTCTCCCGGACGTTCCGGTAGTCTTGCTGAAGTGAATGCGGGCTCCATGATGTTTGCAAACACTTCAGGAACTCCCGGATTCAGGAGTGGTCCGATCCATCACGGCCAATCATTCGCCTCCGCCGGTCATCTAATCGCTAGTATAGAAGACGGGTGGACGGCGGCTTCATACTTTGTTTGCAGTTGTTACTATCTAGAGCAGAGCACCCTGGCCTGAGGGGTAGCCTGACTGTGTTAAGAGTATCTGGAAGGATCTAAATTTTTTTAATTGTTTACCGGTAGAGTATACTCTTATTTTGCTCCTTGCGTTATATTCGAGTCTTGAGTATTCTCTCATTTGCATAATCTCTATCCATCTCGTTATATTTTATATTCGGGCCGCGCTATACTCGAGTATCTACGGTAATCCTTTACTTGATAAACTTGCCTCCTAGTAGGTATACAAAGTGATAACTCTTAACATGAAACGCGTGCTGCGTGTTATTCTTTTTAACCGTTACATTATTAGATGGTACCCATTACTGAGCCGGCATGATATTGACTTTTTCCCTCCACCATTATATTTGGCTATTCCCCTCTTTTTCTATTCGTACAGCACACAATTATGTAGGGAGCCTGGGACAAGAAACCCCCATATCCCGTTCTTATATAAAAAAAAAAAACACACCCTCAAGAGACCTAAGATGATGTTCCAGTGCTTGGAGTGTTCTTCAAGGGAGCATTATATATCTGTTTTATGTATTTGTTTTTTTCATTTTTTATTCTGGCCAATATGTGATCACATCATGCATAAGCCCTGCCAGAAACGTCATTGTACCCAATATGGCAGGTCCTTACTTCTGTAAACCAAAAGACTTCTCTTATGAGAACCCATTACCGGGGGCATTTCTCCTTCTTGGATCTCTCTGCAGAAGCCATGTTTAATAGGAAATGCATATGGGGAACCTGTAAACTGTGACAGGGTGGGATCTTGTAGCGTCTTTCCGTAAGGGGTTTGTGGCAGGCTTGTGCATAATGTGATCACATCTTGTAAAATCAGTGTTTCCCAAACCTGTCCTCAGGACCCTCCGCCTCGCCAGGTTTTCCAGATATCTGAAGCACAGCACAGGTGATACGATTTGCTGCTCAGTGATTGCAGGATTCAGTCTGCTTTTCCTCAAAGTGATCTTCAAAATCTGACCTGGTTGAGGGTCTCGAGGACAGGTTTTGGAAACACTGTTGTGAATGAACACTGTTTTTCAAACCACGCCAGGTGTTTTTAACCTCTTTAGATGTATGGCTGTGTTGAGGGCTCTGTATTTTGTTTCTTCTAAGTTTATAATTGTAGAAGACATTTACACATTGTAGCAATTGTATACGTCGTCTACAATTTTATAAATGTTATTATTTGCTATGTGTAGGCTTTAAATCTCACTTTTTGCCCTCCACCATAACTTAAGTGTGTATTAATTTGCCCTCAGGCCGTAACTTGTTGCTATTTGATGCTTTACCCTATCTCCTGCTGATGAGGGCATAAGCCCGAAACCGCTGTATAGGAGTGGCTGTGACTCGTTGCATAACCTGGCCTTTGCTAAAAAGCCATCTAGTATGGCATTGCACCGGCAAGGAAGGTTCTGTGTTGAAACAGACCCAGGATGCAAAAAGGTTAGAAATTGCAGGCTACATTTGCATGTCCTACCCAGAGTTCTTTGCTGCATATTGGGAATGTAGCACATGAGCTCTGTAGAGCGGTTTGCTGAATTGCTGAGAGGTGTAAATGTCTTCTACAATTATAAACTTTAAAAGCCTCCAGATAGCAAATTATAATCTCACTTTTTGACCTCCACCATAATTTAAATGTGTATTATCGAAATAGGATGTGTTGGATAAGAACAACCCCACCAAGTGGACAGCATCATTGGATCTTCTCATCCCCCCTAAAGGTTTACCATCAGCGCCTATCTGTCTTTGTTTAAATGTGGATAATGTGTGTCTGTGTATTTATTATAGATGCATAACATTATTGGCTTTAGCAGAAGATGCAAGCTCTATCCATGTGAAAAATTGATAGTGACCATAAATTTAAAATTTCCTGTAGACTAAAAGAAGCGCAAACCTATACCCCGAGTTACATAGACATACACAAAATGTAATCTTTTTCCATTATCTTATTACAGACCCTGGAGTTGCTTTATCGAATCACAAATGAGCAGAATGTGACTGTGATAGTGCAGAGAATGTTAGACTATCTGAAGCAAAGTAAAGATGAATATACAGTAATAACCTTGGTTGGAAAAATTGCTGACCTTGCAGAAAAATATCCTTTTTTTTTATTTTTATTGAAGTTTATGGGTTTGCCATGATTTGAAATCTTGTTTTTAAATAGCATAACCTTTTTAATTAATTTTCTTCTTTTAATTCCTGAAATTTACAGGCATAAAATGATGTATACAGTAATATTTAAACCCTTTACTAAACCAGTGTTACTTCACTGGGATGAGCCCTCTGCAATCAGTCTATTTTATTAGCAGCTCTCCTCTGTAAATAATGGCTTTACATTTCAGATGTGTTCTGGGCTGCGTATTTATCTGAATCTAACCCGATTCACTTTAATATATAGTGGGTCTTAATCGTCCTCTATTTCACATTTTTATTGGTACATGATATGCATGTCTTTCAATCAATTTAACCCCTTCACTACCATGCTCTTTGTGTTTAAAAGCGTATCCTCATTAGATATATTTGTAAACATGCTATGCATAGTTAACTATTAAATATAGGGCAAAATGGAAATTTTACATAGATTTTTATCCCAAAATAGTTAACATATTAAAATTGTGCTAATTTGCTCGTTTTTAATTTTTTATCTTTTCACAGAAATACTGTTGGAATGAAAGATTCTAATCTCTAGCTCAGGGCTGTCAAACTCTGTCCCCCCTGTCCCCTGATGTTTCTGAACTACAACTCCCATGATTCCCTGGCCATCTATTACACTGAGAGAATTCTGGGAATTGTAGACATCAACATTTGGGGGGGCCATGCGTTTGAAAGCCCTGCTGTATATGGTGTCCCTTATCCAGGACCATTTCACACTGAGTCTGCATTGCTTTGTGTCACAGTAAATGTGAAAAATATATAGAGAAGTCAGATCTCCTGATTTATGTGGATTTGTAGTTTTAAACGAACACTAGAAAAGTACACGTTACAATAGATTCCAGTGGGTAATAAATATAAAAGAAACCTAATGAAACCAATGTGGCTCAGTAGGAAGGTAACAAAGGAAATGAAAAATAAAAAGGCATTTAAATCTGATAAATCTGAGGCATCCTATAAAGCATATAGGGCAGCCAATAAAGCATGTAAAAATGCGATTAGATGGGCTAAACTAGAAAATGAAAAAGAAATAGCCAAAGAGAGCAAGACCAACCCTAAAAGATTCTTTAGGTACATAAATTCTAAAAAACCCAAGAGTGAAAATGTAGGTTCACTAAAATCTGAGTCAGGGGTATTTATTTATTTATAATTTATTTATAAAGGATTTTACCAGGAAGGATACATTGAGATTTCTCTCGTTTTCAAGTATGTCCTGGTTGTATTGTTAATGGAAGATCGAGAGAAGGCAGAAATTTAGAATATTTTTCTTTCAGTATTTATCAGAGAAACCTATAACAGGAGACCTGCAATTCATTAATAAAAACTTACTAATAAAAAGTGACTGGTTGACTCAGAACAAGGTTTTGCAGCAATTGAACAAGTGAATGTGAATAAAGCCCCAGGGCCAGATGGAATTCACCCGCGAGTACTGAGGGAGCTATGTGTTGAAATATGTAAACCTCTGTTCTTAATCTTTCGAGATTCTTTTCTTTCAGGAATAGTACCAGAGGATTGGAGAAAAGCTGACGTGGTCCCTATATTTAAGAAAGGTTTAAAATTTCTGCCTGGGAATTCTAGACCTGTGAGCTTAACATCTGTGGCTGGGAAAGTATTTGAGGGGTTACTAAGGGATAATATTCAGGAATTTATTGGGATGTATAATGTAATTAGCAAAAATCAGCATGGTTTTATGAAACCCAGATCATGTCAGACTAACCTAATTGCGTTCTATGAGGAAGTAAGGAAAAGAGAGGATTGTGAGGCTCCTGAGAACGAGCAACATCACTAGTGGCCTGCTCTACGGTGGGGCCCGCTCAGGTCTCACAAGGTTTTCGCTTGCTTGTGCCAGCAGAATGACTGGAGAAGTGAAAATTCTAGGTGAAAATGGCCAATCCAGAAAAATTCTCCCATTTATCTCCCTTTCCAAATCGCTGTTTGTTCTCTTCTCCTGCCAATTCTCCTGGTTTTCACCTTTCTCTGAATAACCCTGTTGGTCTTCAGAAAGGACCACTTTTGTTCCCAAAGTTACACAACCCTTTGTCTTTGTGTATTATCACATTCAGTTGTATAGTTCATGGCTGTTAATGTTAACTTCTACATAAAGAAGATGTTTAGTATGATGGTCTATGGGGTATTGGCACGTCTTATGTGTTCTCGTTGCACATAGTTTTGTTATGTACTTGGTGTTAAGACTTTGGGCTTGCCATTGTAAAGTCAACATCTCCTGCTCAATCTTTGTATTGGTGACTAAACAAATTCACAAAAGTTTAAAAAAAAATAATCCACCAAAAAAACAATTTTTCGTCCATTACATAAAAACAGTCGAATGGGTTCAAACAAGGGTAGCACCATAGTTTGATGCAAAGTTCACCACTGCTGTATTTCCAGACCACGGTACTACCATTGTTTGAATAGAAGTTCACTGTATTTTCAGGGTTTTTGAAACTATGAACCATAGTGAATCAGCGTAGTTTAGAAAAAGTAAATACTGGGTTGTGGTTAATTCTCTCTAACTCTCCTTTTAATGCAATTTTTATACTTTTTTTTTTTTATGAAATTACATTTTTCACCATAGTTTCAAAATACTGGAACCACAGCGACCTTTAGTTCAAACAATGGCCGTACCATTCTTTGAATAAACAGCAGTGAGCTTCGCTTCAAACAACATGGCTACTGTTGTTTTAAAGCCGGAACGGTGGTAGGTTTGTTACATACTCAAATGCCCCCCCCCCCTTGTGATTTATTTTTTTATTTTTTATTTTATTTGTCAAGTTACAAAGGTTGAGCTGGAGATTGTAGGTACCTGCACTAAAATCTTAGTGTTGACCAATCTCAGCAGTGATGTTCCTTAATGTTACTCTCACATATGCCCCAAACAACCAGTGGTTTATCCAGACGATGAATGTAGTATTCGCTGTTGGGGGAGATGTGGTGCATCCAGACATCCCGAATAATTTCTTAAAGCTTTTGGCAGAAGGTAAGAAATAGGAATAAGTTATTGCGTATAGCACTGTTCATGTATTCGTGTGCCAAGAACATCATTTCATGGAATGGCATGCGGTTGACTATCACATATAGGATGTGTTCCTATGAAAGTAGACATTATGTTAGCCACAGTGGCAACCTCTGTTCTATTATGTCGCATACAAAACAGCAGCAATGTTTATTTTAGTCAAGCCAACACATGGCAAGCACCTCTTTTAGACTGCAGTATTCTAGTTCTTCAACCGTGATTCCCAACCCTGGTCCTCAAGTACCTCTGCCAGGCCAGATTGTAAGGATCACCTTGGGGAAATGCAGAGAGAATCCTGCAATCACTGAGCAGCAAATCATATCACCTGTGCTGTGCTTCAGATATCTGCAAACCTGGCCTGTTAGGGAAATGTGAGGACCGGGGGGGGAACCACTGTTCTTCAATATGGATACATGGTCCAAGAGAAAAATTAAGACGCCTATAACATCCTCAAACATCTAACAGGTTAGGCTAGGGTCAGACGAAAGCATTTTTCCCCGCAAACGTGAAAAAGTGCATCCGAACGCATTGACGTATTTTTTCACAGAATGCGCAAAAACGGTTAGACGACGCGCATTTTCGGGCGTGATTTTGTACGGATCGTCAATAAAACACTTTTTGCATCTGGACGTTATGTAGGCTGGACATTAGCAGTGTCTGACGTCTCCTAATCACGCAAACACGCCGCTATGCGGCAGCTGCGCACTCTGTACGTCAGTACTAGCGGTTCTGCGTTCTTAAAAAAATGCGTTCAAATTCCACTTGCGTTGCACGGCGGGACTTTTGTGCGGCCGTACATCGTATATTGGCCGTCATTGCCCGTCATCTGCTGCTAGTGCGGCCGTGATTATGTGCGCCAAAACGCACGTTAAAAGTGCGCTGGTCTGACCCCAGCCTTAATTTTAAACAAGGATAAAAATCTATCAGGGCTATTGAGAGAATCGAAAAGTCACTGCAGGTTCAGTGACTTTTCGTTCTCTTCAATTTGGTTCGATTTGGCGATCCCATTTCGGCGACCCTGCGGTGTATTCAGCAAGCACCACAGGGCTGTCGTAATGTGGGGAAAACCCTGCCGAAAAACTCACCGCAAAACCCGTTGTACGCACACCGAAACCCGCAAAAACATCTGGATTAGCACCGCCGAACACGCCGAAGAAACCCGAGCAGGAGCCGATCACAGCGCAGAGCAGCCACCGGAAAAACCCAACACCGCAGACGAATGGAGTGAAAAAAAAAAACACACTTGAATGTTTAAAAAGTGAAACAGTGTTTGCAAAGAAACTACAGAACGAAATTGTCTGTAATTTACACACAAGATCCAATGAATGATAATAAAAAGGGCTGTTACAGAAAAAAGAGAAATACGGTAAAAAAAAAATTTGCAAAAAAATATCTACAAGATTCTAAAAAATCTACAAGTAAAGAGACTTTTTACTGCAGAATATTGTAACAAATGGTTTAGGCTGGGGTCTGACGAGCGCAGTTATCACGTCCGTGTTGCCGCACGTTTGTACGTCCGTGGCAGCATAGCATTCTGACCAATGGAGCCCCACACACGAAGTGCGGATGCATGGCGGACGCGGCAGACTGACGCAGATTAGGCAAGAACATAATACTGCTAGAACGGACGTGCGGAGTGAGCCATGTCTGCAACGTCCGTGTAGCTGTGTGTGTCAGTGATGAAACGAGGTCAGATGGACTGCATTTACCGTATTTTTCGCTCCATAAGACGCACTTTTCTCCCCCAAAAAGTGGGGGGAAAAGTGGGTGTGTCTTATGGAGCGAATGCCCCATGATATGCCTCAGCTCACCTGCCGCCGCCGCGTTAGGCTCCCTCTGAGCGTGCGTCCGGCGGCAAGGAGCTTGGGCACTCGCCTGGGGGAGCCACGTGACCGCGAGATCGCGGTCACGTGGCTCCCCCAGGCGAGTGCCCAAGCTTCCGGCCACCGGACGCACGCTCAGAGGGAGCCTAAGGTGGCGGCAGGTGAGCTGGGGCATATCCATGAGTGAGCTGGGGCAGTATATCCATGAGCTGGGGCAGTATATCCATGAGCTGGGGCGGTATATCCATGAGCTGGGGCGGTATATCCATGAGCTGGGGCGGTATATCCATGAGCTGGGGCGGTATATCCATGAGCTGGGGCGGTATATCCATGAGCTGGGGCGGTATATCCATGAGCTGGGGCGGTATATCCATGAGCTGGGGCGGTATATCCATGAGCTGGGGCAATATCCATTATTACACTATTTGATTTCAGAATATTTATTTTCCTGTTTTCCTCTAAAAACTAGGTGCGTCTTATGGTCAGGTGTGTCTTTTGGAGCGAAAAATACGGTATACGTCCAGCATTTTGACGGACAGATTGTTTTTCATTGTGTTTTATTTTCCCTGCTACATCCGTCAAAAAATACATCAGTGAAAAAAACGGACTGTGTGGCCACTACCTTGTCCTCAGTCAGTAAGTACGTCCGTACTGCACGGATGCACAGTCCGTACAAAATGCGCTCATCTGACCCTAGCCTTATTAGATATTGAATTAAAACGAGAATATTTTTAACATTGAAGCCTATGGGATTCTCCTGAATAAACCGGTCGAATGAAGCCACCGACTGGCAGGGCATTTCGGCAACTTTTCACTGCTGGTTTGTGTTCTCTGAATAGACGAAGCAGTGCTTTTTTATGGGGATTTCACTGCCTTCGAACAGGCACCGTATGTGCAGGCAATTCGCCAAGATTTGGCGAACTGCCTGCTCTCTGGATAGCCGAATGGCCAAGAAAGGTAACCAAATGCTGATTTTCAGTGTTCGGTTCCCTTTCGGCAGCCGTTCGGATCTCTTTGAATAACCCTGTATATATCAGAAATAAACAGCCCCTCTCATCAATCAGTTCTTCAGCAGAGATGTCTCACCCAACAGCAGCACACAGATGCTAAAGCGTGATTGACAGAAGAGACATCTGCTGATCTAATAGTCTTATAGAGCAGTGGTCCTCAGGGCCCCGTTATAGGTCAGGTTTTAAGGATTACCTTGTGGAAATGCAGATTGAATCCTGCAATCACTGAGAAGCAGATCATATCACCTGTGCTGTGCCTGTTAGTGGGCTCTGATGACCATGTTTGGGGATCACTGTGATAGAGAATGCTGATGTTTTGGAAGTGCAGCAGGCGAATGTTTCCCTAGCAGAGTCCTTCAGTTGTTGGGACTCACGGAGTGCAGGGAGATGGCATCATGGGCCGCCCTCATTGCTGGAGGTAAGCTTTGTCACCGTGTATTACTATATGAAACAATGACATATCTGATCTCTGATAAATTATATATTCGTGGTCTAAAGAGATAATACATGAAAATGTGAATTCTTTGACAGGTTCTTTTTTAATGTTATGGATTCCGAAGGCCAATAAAGCTGCTCCGATAAAAGATAAGCCTAGAAGATTTATTTAATCTGCCTTTAGGAGTTTTACAGGGCTGCAGATTTTTTTTTCTTATGTATTCCATCAGGATATCTTTTTTTTTTTTTTCTTCATCAGAAAAATGTTTTCAGAGTCTTCGTGTCTGACACAACGCTCTGAAATTGTAAAATGTTTTTTTTTCCCCGTTTCGCCAGGATTTGACGATGAAAAGGAAGGCACGCCGCTGAGACTTTACGCAGTTCAGTCTTCTCTCGCCTTACTGGAAACGGAGAATGCGTATTATCCTCAGCGCTTCCTGCAGGTTATCAGCTGGGTGAGCAAGATATTAAGCGAAAAAGCATCTCTTTGAGCCGGAGAACAAGAAGTGTGTCTGCGCATTTCTGTCCCTAGTCTGGGGAGCCGGTTTCTCATTGCTCATGTAAATTGGGTGTTCCGCACCGGCTAATTTCTAATTCTACAATCCCTAACATACTGGCTGAGGATTTAACGGGAGCACGGCTACATCCTGTCCTACACCAGTTTAAAACTTTTAAATCTCCTTATTCTAAATGTAAAATTGACTTTTACTCTGCAGAATATTTTTCCCTTTTTTTTTTAAAAAAAAAAAAAAAAAAATTCCCCATATTTTTTTATTTTTTTTTGGTTTTCCCTTTTATTACTGAAATGAATCATGGGCCTTTTTTTTTTTTTTAAACCTAATTTTTTTGTCCCTTTTTTTTTATTTATTTTAAATTTAGTTTTAAAATGTGTCCGCTGTATAAATGGTGGTAATAATAATCTCTCATGCTGCCCTATTATTTATACTTTAGGTATTGGGAGAATACGCCTACCTCGTGAAACATGTACCTGTGGAATCCGTAATGGAAAAATTCTACGCCTTTCTACATCAGAGCTGTATTACCTGTGAAACCAAAGCCTGGATTATGGCCGCAATAAAAAAATTGACTGTCTTCAATCCGCATTCTTCGGTGGCTGAGAAGTTAATCCAGGAGTACAGTAGTTGCCTGGACACGGGCATGAGGCAGCACGCCTGGGAATTAAAATCGCTGCTAGAGGACGTCCTGCTCCTGCAAAGACTGCTCCCCATCAACTCCAGCTGCGACGATTTAACGGTAAAAGAAAATAAGCCTCACATATTTCTCGCTTAGGCGGTGATTCTTTTTTTTTATATATTTATTGTATTTATTTCAAGCCGAGCGATGTTGAGCTTTTTTTTTTTTTTTTTTTTTTTTTTTTTTCAGCCGCAGTAAATTCTAAGGGAGCGTGCTTTTATAGATGCGGCCTTTATACGACGCGCGCACTTTTTTAAACAAATTTATGCTGCAAATCCTTCAATTCAGAAAGACGTCACACATGGCTTCAGCTGCGGCAAAACACAGCTTAACAGAATTGTAGTTTGACAAGCTGGGAGAAGGAGATTTAGGAAAGCAGAAATTGGTTATGCCCTCGTAGGATGACTTTTGTTATTTTATTATTCTGTGTTTCTGATGGATAAAATAAAAGGTCCTGTTCCCATCAAAGTCAGAACTTCTCCAATAGCTTCTTGGGCGACAATAACCCTGGACCTCCTTTCGTGTGGTTTTTTGTTTTTCGGTACTAGATTCAATATAGCCTTTTCTGTATAGGTAGAACTCGACTCCCATACTCTATGATAATAATCTTTTGGTAACCTGTCTGCTAGGTCAATAATCAGATAATCTGACACAACTTTCTCATCAGGGTCAGTAACAGGTCTCTCCTTTGTTTGTTCTCTTTATCTGCAACATCCTTTTTATTGATTGCTTCTTTATCTGTTACCATGAAGCATGTACTAATTTTAGGTTTTATGCAAGCGCTTGTATGTTATCCTGGTATAGTTTCCATACAGGTTATATTGCTGCTGTATTATAAAGCTGTCATTTTACATTATATTGACTGCTTTGTTCTGGTAATGAAGCTCTCTGCATGCACTTATTACACAGTAAAACAATTAAAGGGACACTCTAAGCACTGTGATTTAATTGGAGTGGTCACAGTGACCCGAGTACCCTCAGCCCCTCTGTGGGGGGGGGGGGATTCAGCCCTCCAAGAAAAAAATTAAAATAAATAAAATATATATATATATATATTTTATTATCTCCAGGGAGACAACACTCCAAACAACCTGCAACAACAGCTCCATGCATGGGTACATAATACCAGCTTTTACCACATGTTGAAAAATTCTTAAATCTGTGCTTTGTTGAATAAAATGGTGGAAATTTGGTTCGCAATGAACGGCCGTGAATTGCTTAAACCTGCCAACAGCGTCCATGTAATCCACCCTTTGGAATGTCCTACTCTGCAAACCTAATGACTGCTATAATGGGATAAACTCACGGAGGAACAGGTCCTTTCTGGAGCTCCCGCAGATCAAGGTTAAATAGAACCTGGAGGAGGAATACCTGTGGCAGTGAGGGGGTGCATACCCAAGGGATTCATATGAAAAACACATATATATTATACAGAATACCCCCAGCTCTCGTGGATATGCCCCCAGCTCGAACGCTGGCCGCGTGCATGACAAGCACGCGGCCAGCGTTCCCCTCCGGCGCGCCGCATACTCGCCCATCCTGAAGGTCCGGTCGCATGGCAGTGATGCGGCCACTGGGCACTCCTGTGACGCTGCCTCTCGGCTGGAGGCAGCGTCACAGATGCGGCCACATGATCGCATCACTGCCATGCGACCGGACCTTCAGGATGGGTGAGTATGCGGCTCGCCGGAGGGGAACGCTGGCCGCGTGCTTGTCATGCACGCGGCCAGCGTTCAAGCTGGGGGCATATCCACGAGAGCTGTGGGCAATCGCCATGTGAATTGTGGGCAATCGCCATGTGAGCTGGGGGCAAGGTACATGTGAGCTGAGGGTATTCTGTATAATATATATATATCGGCACTGATACTAATTACATACTATATATATATCTCACACACACACACACACTTGGGGGGGATATATACATGTGAGCTGGGGGCATTTTTATGAGGTCTGTTCTTATTGAAAAGCGGTCACATGACATAAAATAAAAGTATCGGTACTCGGTCTTAAAGTGGTATCGGTGCATCCCTAATAAATTATATATATATATATATTTCTCAAACAAAATACACTGATACCTTTTTGTTTGTCTTTTTAGGTTGATGCTTCACTGTCGTTCCTGGATGGATTTGTAGCTGATGCTCTCGGCAAGGGTGCCGCACCCTACAAACCTCATCACCAGCGGCAAGAGGAAAAATTATCTCGGGAAAAAGGTAGGATTTTTGTTGTTTTTAAAGGCCATTTTCTATTGATGCACCTTTCTCTTAAATTGTGCAACGATGGAAAGCCAGACTAGGAATCCTCAAGGAAAAAAAAAGAACACAAAACCATATTGATATTTAAATTTGTCAAAAATAAGTGGTGAATGTTCTACCTGACATTATCAAGATACCCCTGGGATACAAGACCAGAATTGTGTTAATTTGGCATGCCAAGTAGTAATTTTGGACTTGAAATCTCCACAGATTTAGGCAGGGACTGACCTTATTTTGGCTTTACAGCTGTATCTATACATGTACATACAGTGAATACCCAGGGATGAAGGAATAGGAGAACCAATGGGGCGGCACACACAGGCAATAGACAGCCCAACAAATGTAAACCATGTCCCTGCTTTAACATACTGAATATTCACCACCTCCTACCACACACACACCCTGATATAGCAGGCCAAGGAAGGAACTCACCGTGCAGCATGGCAGAGAGGAAAGGGGCACAGCTCCAGAACTGACTTCCTCTAGTTTCTGGGGTATGTGGCATAGATATGGTTTAACACAAATCTTTGTGGATAGATGGAAACCTGACAACAAAAGGATGATACAGTACAAATCAGGGAAACCGCACAACATATACAACACAACACTCTACCATGAATATGTTAGGAACACACAGAGCTGTACTTACATGAGGGTCACAGGTTGACTTTGACATAGAGGGCTGGGGAACATCATAAATTGACAGACCCACAGACCTACATCTCTCTAGTTGCTCCAAGTCCCCCAGTAAGTATGTGAACAATACAAAAGAGTAATTAGAAATCGATCGATCAGAGACTGGTGATTGGGTGGCTTTATATGAAGTGTCAATATACCTCTAGGTAACTAACCTTGGATGTCTAGTTTTTATAAATATACACTTTTGTGTAGTGGTTTTGGAGTCAGTGACAGCTATTTAAATGAATACTAAATCATTATAATCCTAAAATTCCATCGTTGTGTTATTTGGCCTATATTATTTGTGTGGAAGTAATTCTTTTTTTATTTGCTTAAAATAAAACAAAGTGTATAAACTATCCAGCTGCAAATAACGAGAGTAATTAAATACAATGACAAAAAAGAGCAAAAGCAAACACTCCCTCAGTCATTACAGGGTTAATGCAGGATCCATAATCGTCTTGACGTTTTTATTCTCTTCAGTCTATAAAATGTTGCTCAGAATTTATTTTCCCCATCATATTATTTATTTTTCAGTACTTGTAGTATGTGAACGTGCGCCGGTTAATAAACCATATTTGTCACTTTTATGCTTTATTGACATGAAATCTTTCTTCGCAGAGCTGCATATCATTTAAACACTGCATCACACGGCCTCTGTTAGTGTTTCTTGTAATCCATGTGCTTTTTTTTTTTTTTTTTTTTGCAATGTTAAACATCCCGCTGCCAGACATTCCTGCGCAGCACTCGGTTTATCCCAGTGCTTTCTGACACGAAAAGACGACACACACACTATTTTTTTTATTTATTGGTATTTGCTGCTCCTCTGATAACCCTTTGCGCAAGCAGACATTTTACTGGGGGAGAATGCACGAGACCAGGTCATGAAGTTAAATTCAAAAAATTGTAAGCGACTGCTCATCGGGCGTAAAGATCTCAAAGCGTTCAATGTGCACGCTGGGCCAGATCCGAGCTAATCCGCAGTTTGTATGAGGTCCGGTGCCACATCCTATACACCGACCAGATGGGAGAGCAGACCTTCATCTGGGTAACCATTTCTGTTTAAGAGGATATACTCTTAATAATGTGACCTCTCTGGTGGGATTTTAATTAAATGCCAAGCTTTGCACAAAAACTATCATTTTATGCACATGACTGGTAGTAAGCAATGCGTTCCGTTTGTTTTTATGTATATCATGAAATATTTATGTCAGAGGGGAAACGTTTCCCAATTAATTTCTCTTTGCTCTACGGTCTAGTTTAAATCAACATATGGCAGCAAATCTCCTGGGACTTTTTTATTCATTTTTTTTCTGTGCCTCATCCATCAACAAATTATTATTTTTTTTTAAGAGACTTTCTAGGCAAAAATGTATTATTTTCTCAAGTTTTTTTTTTTCTTCCATTTTAAAGGGCCACTACCACCAAAAAAAAATGAAATGTCTGTATTGTGTTTATTTTATGTTGCTGATATCTTACATGTGCTTTGTTTTTCTCTTAAGAAAATATCAGGGTTATTCAAAGAGATTCGAAAAGTCACTGCACGTTCGGTGACTTTTCGTTCTCTTCAATTCGGTGCAAATTGGCTTTCCCATTTTGGCGACCCTGCAGTGTATTCAGCAAGCACCACAGAGCTGTCGAAGTGCAGGGAAAAGCCGCCGAAAAGCCGCAAAAACATCTGGATTAACCCGTCGAAGCCGCCGGAAAAAGCCAACACCGCAAACGAAGGCAGTGAATAAATTAGGAAAACCGTTTGCATGAACGATTGAAAAGTGAAACGCTGTTTGCAAAGAAACTACTAAGCGAAAATGTCTGAAATTTACATATGAGGTCCAGGGAACGATAATAAAGAGAGCTGTTACAGAAAAAATAAGTAAAGTTAAAATAAAAAAAAATCCAGAAAAATGCTGGAGAAAGGTAACCGAACGCTGAAAATCAGGGTTTGGTTACCTTTCTCGGCCATTCGGCTATCCAGAGAGCAGGCAATTCGCCAAATCCTGGCGAATTGACTGCATATACGGTGCCTGTTCGAGGGCAGTGAAATCCCCATGAAAAAGCACTGCTTCGTCTATTCAGAGAACACAAACCAGCAGTGACAGGTTCCAGAAATGCCCTGAAATTCGGTGGTTTAATTGTACAGGTTTATTCAGGAGAATCCCATAGACTTCAATGTTAAAAATATTCCCCTTTTGATTCAATATCTAATAAACCGTTCATTATAAAATTCTGCAGTAAAGGGTCTCTTTATTTATAGATTTTTTTTTTAA
Organism: Leptobrachium leishanense; assembly: GCA_009667805.1. NCBI lineage: Eukaryota > Metazoa > Chordata > Amphibia > Anura > Megophryidae > Leptobrachium > Leptobrachium leishanense. The sequence continues at coordinate 89,776,276 of CM019065.1, forward strand.
GCATTTTTCTGGAATTTTTTTAACTTATTTTTTCTGTAACAGCCCTTTTTATTATCATTTATTGGATCTTATATGTAAATTTCAGACATTTTCGCTCAGTTTTTTTGCAAACAGCGTTTCACTTTTCAAACATTCAAGCAAACTGTTTTGCTAATTTATTCACCTCCTTCGTCTGCGGTGTCGGCTTTTTCCAGCGGTTGCGCTACGGGTGATCGGCTCCTGCTTGAGTTTTTCTGGCGTCTTCGGTGGGTTAATCCAGATGTTTTTGGCGTGCATTCACCTGGTTTTCGCCAGCTTTTCCCTGCACTTTGACAGCCCTGTGGTGCTTGCTGAATACACCGCAGGGTTGCCGACATGGGAAAGCCGATTCGCACCGAATTGAAGAGCACGAAAAGTCACCGAACGTGCAGTGACTTTTCGAATCTCTTTGACCCTGTAGGTCAAAATAGTCGATTTGGAAAGTGAGGTAAATGGGAGAATTTTTCTGGTTTGGCTATTTTGACCTAGAATTGTCACTTCTCCAGTCATTCTCCTGCTTTTAACCGCTCTCTGAATAACCCTGTATATATAATCTACCCACACACCAGAAACCTGTATACCCAACAGGCATCAGACCAGTGTGTGATCACACACACTCTCACACTCACACTTCTGGCCATACATTTCAATATTTGGCATAAATTGGACAGGCTTGCAGCAAAATCCTATATTATTTATTGGAAAGCGGTCACATGACTTTAAGGATCGAGTACTGATCCTTTTAAAAATTTTTTTTTTAAAAAAAAAATGGTGTCGTGCATCCCCGCCTCTGCTACATGACCAGCTTAGCAGTCTTGGAGCGGTAACTGACGTTATTGGTTCTATGATTGACAGGACGTCTGGGTGGTCTTTATTCTTGGCCTTTTTAAGCTATTTTTCTATTTGAAAATATATTAAACCAACAAGGTAGCAGGGCAGGATGGAGATCTTGCACCATACCCACTTCATCAGCCAGCTGTGGATACGTTGTAAGTGTCGCTAATGCCATTTTCGAAACCTTGATAAATTCTGGTAATGCATGTACATGCAACGTGTGGGCTCTGAAATGAAGCTTCAGTCAAATGTTCGAAAAATAATGTTGGGCAAAGTAAAAATTATGAAGGGGGGGCAGTCAATTTTGTTTTTTATACCATGTGCTCATATTTTATAATTTACCATCCATGTGTTTTGAGAATCAAATCATAATCTGATTGGGTGTCCGTTCACTCGGATTCTGACTCGCGCACAGATTCCATTTCCAGAGCAATCCATATTTTTGGATGCTCGGATGGTCCATCGCTTCAAAAGGTAAAATATTGGATTGCACATGCAAGGACGTTTTACATTTGAATGTGACAAAGTTTGCATTTTTTCTTTTTTTTTTTTGGAAGGCTGATGTTTCCTTTTTGCTCTCTTCCTATCGTAGCTCTGAACCTGGAACCTTACGGGCTGTGTTTCTCACCCAGTCTGCCCCCTGCTGGCGTGGCAGATGGCCATTCACCCTCGGTGGCCTCTGTTATGTCGGCCGTCTCTGGCACGAGTGCAGGCACCGAGCAGAAAGAGTAAGTTCGATTTCAATGTGTTAATACAGCGAAAGAGCTAGAAATCTAAGATTCTAAAACCTCCTGTCTCTGCTATTATGGGATAAATAAAGGCAGACCAGTTACGCCTGCAGTCGATCTCTCTGATCTTTTGGAATATTCCTTTTGTTGAATGTTATGCAAGTATGTAGCTACAGCAAATAACCATCTGCTGTTTCATCTTTGTGTATATATACAGGCAATGCAAAATATACTTAAGGGCATAAAACCTCTTTGTGTCAGCATCTGTTTTCAATGGTCTTTCTCTAGCAGGACTTTGTTCTGTTTCGTGTGGGTCGTTGTTATTTTATGATTTTGACCGGGATTGTAAATGAGTCCCCTGCATTCTAACTGTCAAGGACAGGAAACTTCGATCATGTACACTAGTGTTTCTCAAACCTGTCCCCGTGACCCTCAACCAGGCCAGATTTCGCAAATTCCCTTGGAAATGCAGACTGAATCCTGCAATCACTGAGCAGCAAATCATATCACCTGTGCTGTGCTTCAGATATCTGGCAAACCTGGCCTGTCAGCAGGTCCCGAGGACAGGTTTGTGAAACACTGGTGTGCACCATAGGGGTGCTTTGGTGGCTTTAATGACGGCTTGCTATGGCCTGTATAATTAAATTGGTTTCCATTAACACCTTCCCTACCAAGCACTTTATGTTCAAAAAATATATTATGTATATATAATATATGTATATGGATATTACAGTAACACCTTGTATCTCCGCCCGCCCGCCTCCGCCAGGCTAATTCACCTCACCCGCCGCTCTGTCTCTGCCGCTCCCCTCTGCGAGTCCCTTCACTGGCTCCCCATCCACTGCAGAATTAAGTTCAAAATCCTTATCCTTACCTACAAAAGCCTCACTAACTCAGCTCCCCACTACCTGTCCTCACTAATCACCAAATACACCCCAGCCCGCTCCCTAAGGTCAAACAGTGACTTGCGCCTAGCTTCTCCCCGTATCACCTCTTCCCATGATAGACTGCAGGATTTCTCACGCGCAGCCCCCACTCTCTGGAACGCTCTCCCTCGTGCTGTCAGACTTTCCCCTAACTTCTCTTCCTTCAAACGCTCCCTGAAAACATTCCTATTTAGGGAAGCCTACCACCCAACTCACTGACGCAACCATCAATCACTCTCACCTTACAGTCCTCTCCTCCTGTTTCCAACCCCAACCCTCCCAGATTGTGAGTTCCTACGGGAATAGGGCCCTCATCTCCTCCTGTACTGTTTGTCAAATGTTGTTCAATGTATTGTAACCCTGTCTGTACTGTGCTTATTGTACAGCGCTGCGGAATATGCTGGCGCTTTATAAATTAATAATAATAATAATAATATCTGTACTGTACAGGCATTTTCCACAATTATAACCCGGTGAATCTTAGCCCTGTACAGACGTGAGTGACCCCCCCCCCCGGGCTCTCCCTGTATTCTGCCCTCTCCCTGGCTGTTGTAATGCTGCAATAAAGTTTGAAACTTTTTGTTACAGTGAAGGTTGGGGCTGCTACATGTAGCTTCTTAACAGTAAAACAGTGACAAGAGTGAGTTCTCGCGGAGTATATTATTTCTCCCCTGGGGTCACACTAACATTGGAGAATGGGGGTTTATGTGCTAGTTGTATATAATTATGTTACGATGCTAAAAAGAGTTTACATGATTTTGGTAGTGAATGGGTTAATAGGACAGCTTGCAGTCATTTTCATAATCGGGCCACTGGTTAAAACCATATTCATTAAGCTCATATCTGATTCTTCATTCGACATCACTGACTTTTATATAACACGAACACAACTTGTATACACACAAAGAGCTGCCGTGATGTTACATGTTTGCAACTATAGAAACCTTCAAGGTCATCTTTCTTTTTATGCACCCCATACTGAGATCTAGAGGTTTCCCATTTTCTTGTTGCGTATCTTGACAATGGCTGCTCCAATAGAATTTATCTTTTCCTTCACAGAGAAAATCGCCTTAAATTAGAGAGTGTGAAAAAGGTCTGGGGAAAGGAAGGATACCTTCTGAAAAAAGAGAACCTACTGGGTAAAACAGAGCCGTATTCACCTCCTGTGGAGAGCGGGATTTCCGTGGGTGATGACGAAGAACTCGCAAGAAATGGCATTGACCAGTTGATGCCTCCGTTGTCTGAAGAAGAGCAGGAACGTAAGCAGTTGGCATCCACGCTGTTTGTTGGTCTCGGCTCTAATGCCGTCAGCTTGGTAAGTCTCTTCAAAACTATAACACCTTATTAATTAAAATACCCAGCGACATTTTACCAGATTAAGACTTAATAGGCTTAGACGTAGAGAAGCTTTAAGACAAGGCGACTTGTAACCATAATGCTTCATTCTGTGGTCAAAAATCAGAAATGTTTAGATGTGTGAAGGTCAGTATACACACACAAAGTCAAAATACTGCACGAAGGGCTCGATTTTAACCCTTTAGGGACCAGGCGGGTTTACCATTGCAAGTACCCACTGCTGTTTTTACATTTGTGCGCTGTTTGTGTTTAGCTCTAATTTTCCCCTTATTCATTTAGAGGACTTACACATATTATATACTGTTTTTCTTTCCATTAAATGGACTTTCTAACGATACTATTATTTTAATCATGTTGTGTAATTTACTATAAAAAAATTTATGAAATATGATGAAAAAAATAGAGAAAATAAACTTTTTAGAACTTTGACTCTAAAATCGCCAAAAAAAGACCCCGGCTAAATAGTTTCTAAATTTTGTCCTGAGTTTAGAAATACCCAGGGCCATATTACAAAGTTGGTGCTAACTTAACCAGAGCTGTTGTTAACTTGAAAACCGAATAGACTAGAATGGCTCTGGTAAGTTTATAACCGCTCTGGTTAAGTTAGCACCAACTTTGTAATACTTTGTAATGTTGTAGATGTTTGGATCCCTCTCCCTCCCAAAGGATCACCCTCTCTTGCAGGCTCTCTCCGGCACTGCCTGGCGATGACGTCAGTGCAACGGCTGGGGCCTTGAAACATTGAGATCTGACTTCAAGGAAGTCAGATCGCCTCGCGACCCCAGCTAGAGAGTCAAGTATTTGGAGGGAGGGTGGGATAGAGGACCATGACATACAGGATACATCCTTGGTCCTTAACGGGAACTTTTCCCAGGATGTACCATGTATGTGATTGGCCCCCGAGTGGTTAATTTCATTTGATAGGAGAAACTGGCAGCTTTTGTTGGACGCAGTTCAAGCAGTTTTCAATTCGGAAAATTTAACTAAGGCCATATCAGCAGTTGGATTCAAAAATATTCGTACTATTTAGGCTGGCGGCACACGAGCAGAGGAAGGAACGTCCGTGAGAGTGGGCGTTCCTTCCACTCTCTGCGCTCAGCGTACAAAGCGCGATCCTCCTATGGAGAATCGCGCTTTGTATCCTTTCAGCGTCCGTTTAGCTTTTTGACGGGGAGGGCTTTTTCACGTCCGGTGGATGGCTTTCCCCGTCAAAAACCCACGGACGCAGGGAAGTGCGGGCGCACATGAGCCAAAAATACGTGTGCCGGGGGCCTTGGGGTTGCATCGTTACCGATACTAGTATCGGTGCCGTTTGCACGAGTACGTGGTACTCGTGCAAATGGCCCGATACTTCCCCCCCCTCCGCCTTGATACTTACCTAGCGGTGGGTCCTGTCGCAGGGCTGTTTAACGGCCTCCAGGCAGTGGAGGCTGTGACGCGGCCTCCAGCCGAGATCTTGCAGGAGCTTACCGCGAGATCTCAGCTGGATGCAGAGTCAAGGCCTCGGCGTCACAGCCATGCGACCGGATCCGCTTTCCTCTTCAGTGTCCATGTGAGTTGGGGGCAATATCCATGTGAGCTGGGGGCAATATCCATGTGAGCTGGGGGCAATATCCATGAGAGCTGGGGGCAATATCCATGAGAGCTGGGGGCAATATCCATGAGAGCTGGGGGCAAGCTACATATCCATGTGAGCTGGGGGGATTTTTATATGAGGTCTGTTCTTATTGGAAAGTGGTCACCTGACATAAAATAAAAGTATCGGTACTCGTACTTAAATAAGTGGTATCGGTGCATCCCTAGTAATATTGGTATTCAGATTTCTGGAAAAAATTAAAAGAATACAAACAATCGAGCCCTGTGGAGTTTAATAATAAAAGGATTAAGTCCGGGGGAAAAGGGGAAAATCACACTCCCTTTAATATAGTGTGTGTGTATTATTTATTTATTTTTACGTCATATTTTTCAAATTTGCATGCTATTGCTTAGTAGCAAAAATCAATATGATGCTGGCCAAAAATGTGCTTTTTCTGAAGTATTTTAGCAGGAAGGATACATTGAGATTTCTCTTGTTAGCTGGCCAGCTTTTTTTCAACCAGCATCCTTTTTTTAAATGTTGCCTCTGGTAGAATCCCCCCCCCCCCCCCCCCAATTTGGATCAGGCCAATATTTCTGCCAGTGGAATAAGATCAAGCCCTAAGTGAGGCTTTGGCCTAGTGCATAACATCAGCAATGGAACATAAGGGGGAAGAGAGCACAAGTCGTGAGTATGGGGACAATAAAATAAGTCAATAAAGATCAGTTATGCAGAGGTGTATTGCAATGGTAGAATAATGATTCACATACAGGGAACGACAACCATACCAAGAGAGGAGACCACATTAGTGATTTTAATCCCATTAGATATCCTTTTGACCATTTCAATAGATTAAGCAAGAGGGATGAGTTTGTGGGACACAGAAACCGAGTTTCATGAAATCTGATCATTAGCACAGCGTTTTATTAGCCGCTGAAGCCAGTCATGGCAAACGTGAACTCGGGAATGGATCTGTGACTTCCCATGCCTATTGCCTGACTACATGGCCCATAATCCACCTTTGTAATGGAGTTTATGGCAACCCCAGCCCAATAACTGTGAGAGGTCATAAACCAATACAAAAGGAATATGCTGAAAAGACTAGTTTATCATTTAAAGACGATCTTCACTCATTTAGAGAAATAGATTGAGCATAACTTATGCAAAATGCTTGGGATCAGAAGTGTTTTGGGTTTCAGGATTTTTTTTTTATCATTTTTTTATTTTGGAATATTTGCATAAAATAATGCAATGAATTGTGGATGGGACCAAGGCCTACACACGGAATTTATATATATATATATTACACTATATTACACTATATTACACTATATTGCCAAAAGTAATCGCTCCCCCATCCATATGCGAATCAAGGTAGGTGAGCGAATACTTTTGGCAATATAGTGTATATAACGGTTGTGGTGGAGGACACAAAGTGAGATAAAAAGCCTCCACGGAATAAACAATAAGGTTGCATAAACCTGATCTCTGCTAAAAAAAAAAAAAAGCCATCTAGTATGGCATTGATTTTAGGGTTCTGTGTAAAAACAGACCCAGGATGCAATAAAAGTGAGACAGAGGTCATTTGCATGTCCTACCCAGAGTTCCTTGCTGCATATGGGGAATGTAGCACAGGAGCTCTGGGATGCAGTTCTTTGAATTGCTGTGATGTGCAGATGGCTTCTGCAATAATAAATCTATATATAGTCAAAAAGGTTATGCACTCAGGTTCACCGCTTGTTTTCAATACCCGGTGATCAGCTATGGCCTCAATAGACACCAAACTGCAGGAAAGCCAGCACTCCAGGGATTCTTAGGAAAAATTTCACTTTATTGATCCATAAAAAGTCAATGTTTCGACTCACAACAATGAGTCTTCCTCAGGACAAAAAACAATTGGTTCTGTCCGGAGGAAGGCTCATTGTTGTGAGCCGAAACGTTGACTTTTATGGATCAATAAAGTGAAATTTTTCTTAAGAATCCCTGGAATGCTGGCTTTCCTGCGGGGATATATATATATATATTTTCTCACCGATACTAGTATCGCTATCGGTGCCAATACCGAGTATTTGGGTGAGTACTTGTACTCGCCCAAATGCTCCGATGCCTAGCCCAAGTACTTTTGCTGCACCCGCCGGGGACACAGGAGACATCCATCGCGATGAAACATGGCCGCCGCGAAGTCTCTCTCCAGCGATACGACGCAGCCCCTTCTGCTCCTGGTGGTGAATTGTGACTGGTGAATTAGCCTGTCAATCATCCATTCGGCCAATCAGCAGTAGAAGAGGCCTGAATGGATGAATGACTAGGCTCAGGCTGTGACGTCGATCGATGGAAGACTGTTCAGGTGAGGATCACCACATGGCAGCGCATTGAGGCTTGAGCCTTTGAAAATTAATATTAGGACTGGAGGCATGTTTTATCCTGTGGTCTCTCTCCAGTTTGTGGAATCCTATTCCTAACGCTACCCATGGCATATAATAAATATTTTAATACCCAGTGATGCAGTGTTAAATAAATTATATGGCCTAATATAGAATGAATTCATCTAATCCAGGTCTTTTAACACAGAGGAAATTATATTGTGCTGCAAAATCCTAGCGATGCTTAATGTGTCACTTTCAACTTTCAAACTTTCAATCCAAATACAAAGCCTTGATCAAGATGCAGGCATTATGCCGACACAGATTTATAGATCTAATATCTGTATGTGCTTAAGTAAATACTCTAGTCTCAACTCACTATACATTGCCAAGAGCAGGAAGGATGTCTGACCATTTTCCAGTTATCTATTTCGATCACATTTTACTGTATTTGAATTGCATGGCATTTCTGCGTGTTCGCTCATCTCGTCATAATGGCTGGGTATTTTATTTATTTTATTAACATATATAAAACCGTTTTATACATAATTATATAATATAATTTATAAAACATATATGTTAATTATTAACCAGCTGAGTGCATACAGCATGCTGAATAAATAGTGATTTATAAATAATCGCTGTAGTGTACTGTTAACAACAATAAACTGATCCAAAGGCTTTTTAAGCGTCGCCTATGGACAATTTTTGCTATGGTCTTGATTCTTCTTTTGCAATTTCGCAGACACGCACATTCTTAAAGCTTCATGTTTGGTGTCTGTTTACGCAATGTCACCCGATCTTTTAGGCTAGGGTCAGACGAACGCATTTTGTACGGACTGCGTCCGTGCAGTTTGGACGCACTTTGTGACAGAAGACGCAGTAGTGGCCACACAGTCCGTTTTTGTAACTGACGTTCTTTTTGACAGATGTAGGAGGGAAAATAAACTCAACATGTCTGTTAAGTTACAGTTCTTCATAATATTAAGAAACTGACCTAAAATCATTATTTTGAATTGCTTTAGAAAAAATGTGTCCTGTCCCTTTTAAGAAAAAGTATCAGTGAGTACTTGAACAAAAGTATCGGTACTCGTACTCGGTCTTAAAAAAGTGGTATCGGTGCATCCTTAATTTATATCTCGGAAGCTTGTAGGCCGAGAAATCTGAAACGCCGTCCACCAAAAATAAAGAGATTGGGAGGTATTTTTATTGTTTTGGGGGCACATTACACATTAAAAAAAAAAAAAAGTGTAAAACAGGTTCTCGGAGTAGAGACAGGATGCATGGAAGTTGGAACGGGAAAGGCTAAGGTTGAGCCTGCTCTCCCTGCCACAACTTTTTTTTTACCAGGAAGGATACATTGAGATTTCTCTCGTTTTCAAGTATGTCCTGGGTGGCGAGTATGTACTGTTAGGTGTCTTGCCCAAGGACACCTACTGGAGAGGAGCTCTTACTGGGATTGAACCTGTGTCTCCACATTCATAGAGCAGTAATGTTACCTCTACTCCACCCAGCCGGTACTTAGCTCCGCATTGAAGACTGTAAAGTAAAATAAAAAATTATTGAACAGAGAAAGGTGGCCATTATTTTACACCACAGGTGGGCATCTGTAGACTGATACCTACTTTGCCTAATCGTAAATCCTGCCCTGCATATACACATAGCCGATGGTTATTACATATAATATTTTTAATATCTTCATCTTTTGTCACATGAAGCCAGGTGTAACATTTCCACTTGTGATGTCATGTTTGCAGTTGGAAACCATCTCGGAATTCCTGATAATAGATCCTCAACCTGTAACTGCACGGTGGTTTCTTAGATCTAGCTTTTGCTTTCATTACTCATTCTGCCGCTTTGTGCTACAATGTAACTACATGACCCACCACTGTGACATGTTAAATGAGCTAAACTGGCCATCGCTGGAATCTAAATGCACCCTTCACCTTTCTAACCTGGTGCCCTATTACAATCTTCACGCATACGTTTTGCGCCCGCGCAAAAACGCATTAACGCGAGGGGAAAAACCCTTTGCGCTGAACGTCGTATTACAATGTCAGCGCAACAAACGTGCGTATACATCTACCGCGGGTGAACCTGCGCGAACACTGCGGGAGCTTACTGTACGTCGCGCGTCCTATACTTAACATTGTGAGCGCAAATGCGTTTGTGCGCTGGTACGCGGATGGTATTACAATCTATGCGCAGGATTTAATGCATAGCCTTTGCGCGCATATTTTTAGCAACTCCTATCAACCTGGCCGAAACCAAATACACCAGCCCCAAAAAAAAAATACACAGCAAAGTATAGTTACACATTCTACTCATACCAAACCAATGCATTTGAGAAGTTGTGCGTGCGTTTTTTATTGATGCAGCATATATGCGCAGATTGACTTTGGCAGGCGCAAAAACTTAACGTGAGATAATTGTGGTTCTTAATTCTGATTGGCTGACTCGCGTGAAAAAAACAGTCCGCACACTGATTTCTGCGCGTGCGTTTGTGCGTGTCCGTTTTACACGCGTTATTGCTCGACGGATGAAAAACTGCACAAAGATTGTAATTCCAGCGTTAATTTACGCGCGTTAACATTTAATGCTTCGCGCAACAATTCACGCGTTTACCGTGCATTTTTGCGTGAAGAATGTTATAGAGCCCCTGGTGTTTAAGAGCTTTTCTGGGAAGCTGCCACCCTACCTGAATAGGCTGCTTCCCCTAGCAGTTCCCTCATCCTATAACCTCCAATCCAGGACCAGCACCTTACTTGCAATACCACAATACAAAAAGAAAGTGGCTCGATCCTCCTTTTCTTACAGAGCACCGCAAATATGGAATAACCTCCCAGACGCCATCAAATCTTCCCCCAGTCTAAAGTCACTTAAGAGATCTCTATTAACATACCTCAATACAGAATGCACCTGTAAACATGTAACACAGTGACTATATACAGAATGCACCTGTAAACATGTAACATAGTGACTATATACAGAATGCACCTGTAAACATGTAACATAGTGACTATATACAGAATGCACCTGTAAACATGTAACACAGTGACTATATACAGAATGCACCTGTAAGCATGTAACCTAGTGAGTATATTTCCTACATATTAATTTTCTGTGCTAATCTGTATATTTGTGTTGGTTTTTAATATCTTGCATTTATTACTTTGAATTGTTATAGTCGTTACAGAACCCAGGACCTACTTGAAAACGAGAGAAATCTCAATGTATCCTTCCTGGTAAAATACTTTATAAATTTAATAAATATCATGCTATTGTAATTTATTTATATCTCATTTAAGCAGTTACCCAACTGGCCGGTATGACCTGCTTTATTTCCTTATGTATGTGTTTAACACCCAGTTATTAAATATTCCTCAACATAGTGTCAGTGGATAATCCCCCCCCCCCCTTATGTTTCATACAGATGGGTAAAAGTGACCGAACGAAACAAAAGTTCAAGAGGAAATCTAAAGCTGCTGGTGCAGATCAAATCTCCGATAAAGAACAATTCTTCAATTTACCTTCTGGAGGGGGGGAGAAAACCATATCGGGAATATTTGTGAGCAACGTCCTCCCTGCAAATTCTAAATTGGTTTCCAAAGGACAAAGCGGTGCATCAGGGGAAGCTCCAGTCAGCAGCAAACTTGGGTCAATGTTTGCGAACAGCAGCCTGGATGTCTTTTTACCTTCAGAAATTCCATCAATGGCCCAGGATGCAACGGTCTCCTCTACCATGTCTTCCTCTCTACCTTTGCATCATCAGTCGGCAATCACAGAGCTTGCCAACAGTGACTTTCTGAGTCTGTGTTCATGTAAAATCTGGAAAACCGACAGCCTGACCCTCTCTTTATCCATTGTGAATAAGAGCTCGTCTGAAATGACGTGTGTCAGCCTGAAAATGAGGGATTCGGAAAACCTTACAGTTAAGTCATCGGCTATCAAAATGAGATTTTTTTCATATGGAGCAAACTTTCTTGTCCCGGCTACATGTATTCTTTTATGTCTGTATATTTCAGGTTTCTCAGACTCTTCAGTGCCAAATTTCACATCTTGATGCGCTCGGGGTGTGCCAGTGCTACGGAAATGTACATATGAACCGGCCGTGCACTGAAGGGGCCCTTAGCGGCTGCATCGGTTATCACGTCGAGCCAGAAGTGCCTCTACAGCTAGACTTTTCTGTGTTTTTTGTGCTGATTGATTTCATCAGGTATGGTGCAACCATCTGCTCTTAACCCTTCCTCTAGCACCTGCTTTTTGCAGACAAAAATATTATTTTCAAACACAGGATGCATAGTTACCAAACAAACTGTGAGATGGGCAAGTATTAACCCCTTAAGGACCAATGACGGAAATGTTCTGTCGTAAAGTCATTGACTTTAAAGACCCTTGGTCCTTAAGGGGTTAAAATAATAAAATGGAAGGGAACCCTCTGAATGAAGCACCTTACCGGTAATATACAGTAATTCTTATTTTCACTTCTATAGTCTTGTAAGCAATATCTCCATAAGTTTGTGTTTACAGTTGTACAGTCATCACACATTACTTTCGGTTACTTTAGACCCCAAGCTTATGAAGAACTTCACGTCTCACAATGCTTTGCCCACTCTACATGAAGTTCTGTGCCCGTAGATAGTCTGCCTTTTGGCCATCTCTTCTTTTAAGACTTTTAACTCAAGCTTAATGTTATCACAATGGAACCAAATGTTAAGAGCATGCTCTGAAAAGAAGTAATATTCCCCATATGATGCATGACATTTTATATAGACTATCACATGGCAGGCAGATTCCTAAAAAAATCACAACACTTCTTTTAATTCTAAAAACACCCGATTTAGGAATAAATGATGCAGATTTGGTTACAAAATATGATCAAACACTACCTGCCACAACATTGATGTACTCCTTTAGATCAGGTCCTATCATTCTGAACCTAATGGCTGCTCCGATGAGATTAATTTACTCTTCCCGACGCTCTCTGCAGTTCAAGGTTTACATTAGGGCTGTGCAATTAATTGCAATCGCAATCGAATCGCGATTTCCGACCCTGCAATTTCTAAATCGCATAAGGCTGCAATTTTCGGCTCCCTGTTAACTTCCGGCGGCATGGTGCTTTGGGCGCTCGCAGGGGAAACCACGTGACGAGCCATGTTCTCGCGGCTCGTCACATGGTTCCCCCAGGCGAGCGCCCAAGCTCCATGCCGCCAGAAGTTAACAGAGAGCCGAACACGTGGCGCACAGAGGTGAGCTGGGGCAGTATCCACGAGCTGGGGCAGTATATCCATGTGCCGGGGCAGTATATCCATGTGCCGGGGCAGTATATCCATGTGCCGGGGCAGTATATCCATGTGCTGAATACTGAATACATTTAGAATGTATGTAGCATGTTTGAAAAAGCAAAAACAATTGGCTAAATCGCAAATAAAATCGCAATCGCAATATTCATTCAAGAAATCGCAATATGATTATTTTGTCAATATTGCACAGCCCTAGTTTACATAGGTACAGCAATGAGGCATCTGTCAGGGAGGGCTGCAACCCCAGAGGAGGTTGGTCAGTCCTGCAAATGCAAACCCAGAATGGCTGCACTCAATCTAAACATGCAATACATAGTTACATAGTTACATAGTTATATAGGCTGAAAAAAGACATGCGTCCATCGGGTTCAGCCTCTCCCACATTACCTACTGCTGTTGATCCAAAAGAAGGCAAAAAACCCAGTCTGAATGCTTGCCAATATGCAACATACTGGGAAAAAATTCCTTCTTGACCCCAGAATGGCAGTCAGATTTCTCCTTGGATCAAGAAGCTTTTACCCACATATTAAATATTATAACCCTTAATATTCTGTGTCTGCAGGAAGTCATCCAGTCGTTTTTTAAAAGTCTGTACAGACTCTGACCCAACCACCTCAACAGGCAGAGAATTCCACAGCTTTATTGATCTCACCGTAAAATAACTCTTCCTATGCTTTAAGCTAAATTTTCTTTCTTCCAGTCTAAATGGATGACCCCTTGTCCTATGTATAGTCCTGTTAATGAATAGGTTATCAGACAATGGTTGATAATGGCCCCGTATATATTTATATAAGGTTATCAGATCCCCTCTAAGGCGCCTTTTCTCTAAACTAAACAGGTTTAAGCTTGTTAGTCTTTCCTCATAACTTAACCCTTCCATCCCCCTTATTAATTTAGTTGCCCGTCTCTGCACTTTTTCTAGCGATATAATATCTTTTTTTAAGACAGGTGCCCAAAATTGCACGGCATATTCAAGGTGCGGCCTGACCATTGATTTATACAGAGGCAAAATTATGTTTTCATCCCGTGAGTGAACTCCCCTTTTAATGCATGCCAGTACTTTGCTGGCCTTGGCGGCTGCTGTTTGACATTGCACATTGTTACTTAGTTTGAAGTCTATGATTATTCCCAAATCCTTCTCCTGCTTGGATTTCCCTAACTCCGTACCATTTAGGGTATACATTGCTTGTGTGTTCTTCACTCCAAAGTGCATAACTTTACATTTATCTAGATTAAATTTCATCTGCCATTTAAGTGCCCAGTCCCCCAATCTATCTAAATCCCTCTGCAGCGAAGTAACATCCTGCTCACATTGTATTACTTTTCCTAGCTTTGTGTCATCTGCAAACACTGATACATGACTTTCAATGCCTATCTCAAGGTCATTTATAAATAAATTGAATAGTATTGGTCCTATAACAGACCCCTGAGGGACACCACTTACCACTGGTGTCCATCTTGAAAATGTACCATTTATGACCACTCTCTGTACCCTATCTTTTAGCCAGTTTTCTATCCAAGAACAAGTATTTTCATCTAGACCATTTTTTCTTAATTTAAATAGTAACCTTTTGTGTGGAACTGTGTCGAAAGCTTTGGCAAAATCTAAGTAAATCACATCCACTGCGACCCCCTGATCTATACTTCTACTTACTTCCTCATAGAACGTAATTAGGTTAGTCTGACATGATCTGTGTTTCATGAAACCATGCTGATTTTTGCCAATTACATTATACCTCCCAATAAATTCCTGAATACTATCCCTTAGTAACCCCTCAAATACTTTCCCAGCCACAGATGTTAAGCTCACAGGTCTATAATTCCCAGGCACAAATTTTAAACCTTTCTTAAATATAGGGACCACGTCAGCTTTTCTCCAATCCTCTGGTACTATTCCTGAAAGAAAAGAATCTTGAAAGATTAAGAACAAAGGTTTACAAATTTCAACACATAGCTCTCTTAGTACTCGCGTGTGAATTCCATCTGGCCCTGGGGCTTTATTAACATTCACATTGTTTAATTGTTAAATACGGTGCGCGTCTTTAAATAGCGTTTTAAAGATTTAAAAATCTTTAAAACTATTTAAAAGGGTCTATTCAAAGAAAGGTGAAACTCAGGAGAATTGGCTGGAGAAGTGAAAATTCTAGGTCAAAATAGCCAAACCAGAAAAATTCTCCCATTTATCTCACTTTCCAAATCCGCTATTTGGTCTAGATTGTTCTTTTCTCCTGCCAATTCTCCCGGTTTTCACCTCTTTCTGAATAACCCTGTTAATGTTTTCATGTGTACATTGGAAGCCCCCCATAAGAAAGCAAATGCATGTTCAGGTGGAGTGTGGGCATCGGATTCATGCCACATCCAGTCAGCTATCAAGGTGATTGTACACAGCTACCACGATTTGGGTGAGACACTCTCCTTTTTATAATTTGGTGCAGCAATATCTGTCAAGCTTTCCAATACATTGAAAGTGTTTCTCTAGCTCCCAGTACTGTTGAGCAGCTAGAATCGTCTACTTGCTTCACACTTGATGATAGATGGTCACCACTAGGAATAAAGGGACCAGGAATATCTAGAAGTGCCATTCTACAAATCCTTTTTTATTTAAACTTGGGCTATGTTGTAAGGGCTATATATGTGACAGGAGCGTGGTGGGCTGTTACTGGTGTGTGACAGAAGCGTGGTGGGCTGTTACTGGTGTGTGACAGGAGCGTGGTGGGCTGTTACTGGTGTGTGACAGGAGCGTGGTGGGCTGTTACTGGTGTGTGACAGGAGCGTGGTGGGCTGCACAATAGAGTAACACATACATAGTAATAAATGGCAAAGCAATACAACGGAGGAACAGAAGGATGGAGGGGGCGATGGTGCAAGGGGAATATGGGCACAACTGCACTGACTTAATGTGTTTTCTTTTTTTTCCTAAGGGTTTAAGTATTGTTGACTGTAAATGAATATCTTTTTAAATGTAAACAGACAGTTCTTCAATTCCTCTTTCAGACCTTTGCGGATTTCCACTGAGGAGTTTGGCAAAATGTGGCCCTCTTTACCAAACGGCAAGAAAAAAATAGTAAAACTCTCCAGTGCCCGAGTCTCTCCGTCAGAAATCCTTCATATCTTCCAGGAGAGGCTAAACCTTCACCCGGTTGAAGTTATCGGTAAGCTTTGTTCTGTTCACGTCTGCCTAGTGTCCCAGAATTATTTTGTACCATGTGTTGTGCTAAAATTAACTAAACGGAAAAGGAAACGGTGAGCCATTGTCTACCCGTGATGCAGGTGGCAATATGATTATTACCGTTTGTTCTGTTCTTTTTCTTTTGTTCCTTTTGTGTCTTAACCCCTTCACTGCACCATTCTTTGCTTATCAAGTTTAAATGCGATTTGAAATCATGTTTTATTGTAGAACCCAGACAAATTATATAGCTGTTTTTTCAGCATACTCAAACACATACCTATGTGTATGCAGTGTCAGAAAGCTACAAGTGAGCATATATTTATTTATTTAAATTATTGAAATTGAGAGAGGGGGGGGCCAAAGGACTTCCCACTCCACTCCACTTCCAAATTCTGTCCAGCTATGCTAACAGGCTCTTTCTGTGGCCTGTATGTAAGTGTGACTGGTTCTTTTTAAGAAGATATTGAAGATCAGTGAGTGGTTTACGGGTTTCTCACTTGCGACTATAACCGTTACCCTTATGTAAACCAAGCTGCAATAAGCCATTGTGACAGTTCCACCTGAATGTGCCGACATGTCTATTTCAGTTTATAAACCGTGTTATTATTTGTGCTCTTATTTGCTGGACCTGGCTTACTTAATTAAAAAAGCAGGAGCTACCGTGTTTGTTAGCTTGTTCTGTATATATATATTTCTTTTCAGCACCATGAACAGAAGTTTAGCATAAAATAATTAGATCCTCGAATAGGTGAACACCTGGTGATTCAACAACATTGACAACAGTGAAAAACTGCACCTCTGTAACACAAAAACAGGGCTAAGGCAGAGAAATGTAAAGTAAAACCTAATGCTTCATCAACAAACACAAATCATAAAATACTTCAACACCGCCAGGTTCCAATGTCACAAAAGAGTAGTCTCTTCGTAGCGTTTATTTTGGTTTAAACCTAAATCGTTCCTTTTTCTGTTCTGAAGGTGATGAAGGCCTCGCTGCCTGCCAGCTGCTACCCTCTGTACCCGCTCTCCTGCATTGCAATCTTCAGGAAGGGATGCTCACCCTGTGGTGCCGGTCGCATTGCCCTGCTTTGCCGGAGTGCTTACTGCCTCTGTGCCAGAGAGAACTAGAACAGGTGGAGGTGACGCAATGAATGCTGCCTGGACGCTTCAACGTGGTTTACATGGTCTTCCCAGTTTCGGTGCATACCAAAGCAACTTGGATGTTTGGGATCAGAGCAATCTTGGGACGGACCTTTAAGAAAATTGAATTACGAGATGTGGATTTTTATGGGAGTATTTTTTTTTACTCTGTTTTTTTATAGCGGCAAGCTGTTGTGTTGTGATGATTTGACAATTCCTCTAAAGAGGCGTGTAAAAGTTTATTATTTTTTTTATTACTCTCTTAATGGGGAGTGCCCCCCACCACCTGCTGCACTGGTTTGCACCAAAATGCTCTCGTTTTAGCATTTTACTTAGACGTGCAAAGTGAACAAGCACAGTGATGGATTTAATGACCCTAAACGGGATTCACCAGGTGTAATTATATAACGAGGCTAATATCCCAGTGTGGCCAGCGCAGAAACCCCCTTAGATCTGGGAACCTCAAAGTAGACTAAATAAGGCATGGTACACACTGAATCAGGGGGATTACCCCTCACACGTTTGTATGGTTTTTGCTCTTCACACATTAAATGGGTAGCATGCGTGCACCCACAGGCAACTAAGCGCTTCTCCTTTTCATTCATATGCACTAGCCACTTGGACAGTGGTTTCGAAGGGGTTAAGCAGCTAGTGTGAAAGCACAAAAAAAAATTTGAGGGCCCTCTGCAATTTTTGTGGTCTCTCCGATAAGATACTGGGTGCACCTGGCTCTTTTAGTATTATACACACCCAACAAACTGCACTGAACCGTAATGACACACGCACTCCTTTTTTCCCCCCAGTCTTCCCAATGCCTTTTCACTTGTGGTTAATGCAATATAATGATTGTACATCAGTAAGTTGACTATATTTGACTAGTTCCTGCCCTACTGCAGCTCAAAGTAAAAAGGCACCCTGTAAGTTGTAACCCTTCACTGATACAAAATCACACACAAATAACAATGCCGCAAAGCAGTGTTTGTGCGTTTTGTTTGTGTTCTCATCAATCAAAGTACCGGTAGTCTGGGATTTCCATCCTATGTCAAAGTTCGATCCATGCTTGAATTGCCAACATTTCAGTTCCCATCTGGAACTTTCCTCAGGACAAAAAACATACAGTATGTTTTCTGTCCCGAGGGAAGTTCCAGATGGGAACTGAAACATTGGCATTTTAACCATGGATCAAACTTTGACATAGGATGGAAATCCCAGACTGCTGGTACTTCTTTGATGGTATCCAAAAGAGGCTGTTGCTGAGCACTGGGTGCGTGATAATAGTGGTGAACCGTGAGTGCAGACCGCTAATGTGGTGTGTGTCTTACCCAGAGTTCCTTGCTACATATGGGGAATGCGGCTCTGGGATGCAGTTCTTTGAATTGCTGTGATGTGCAAGTGCTTTCAGTTCAGGTTCTGGAAAGGAAAAAGTGGAGAGAGTACACAAGTATATTGTAGTATTTCAGTCCATTTGTTGCATGACTAACGGTTGGTGGATTATGGACGAACTTGGACATTGATTTCGGGAGGTCTGAGCCGCTGCGGCAAAGATTTAAGATTTAGATATGTGCTTGGAAATTTGTGAGCTTGTCTTTTTAATAGGTTTTTATTGGTTTAAAAATACTATACCATATTTTTGTCCTCTCTCCACCATTTCCTTTCCAGAACCTGAAATGGAAGCATTGTGTGTGTGTACACACTACTTTGTGCCATTGTGATTTTTTTTTTTTATTATTTTTTTTTGTATCCGTAACCTATTTGGCTGTTTTGTTTTTTCCTTTTCTTTAAATTGTACTCACAGTCCACATACCATAATCGTGGCCCTAAAGATGTTACGGAACTACATTTCCCAGGAGCCTCAGCCAAGCTAATGAGTGGGTTGAGCTTCATGGGGGGATGTAGTTTGAAAACATCTGGAGGGGACAAGGTCGCTGACCCCCTGCTATTGAGTGACACTTACCAAGATGGGGCATGTTGTGGAGCCTCATAACAAGTTGAGATGCTCTGCTACAAAATTGTATGCATAAAAAATGTATCATTTTCCAGCCTTGTTCAATTGAAATACCGTTCCTTTGTGCCTTGCAAGGGGGGAGTCTCTGTTTTCTTTCTGTAAAAGCGAGACCTAAAGCTCATATTGTAATCTTTGTAGCATTGTAAATCTGCTTAGTTTGTTCATTAAAAAATGCTTATCATGTAGAAATGGATTCCAAGGGCATCGCCGCATGATTTTGCAGGAGATACTTGGTGCCAGCACAGCTGCAAAAGAATCAGTGTTACAATGTGCTGCTACACTCCGTCCTCATGTCATTATCCTGTAAGCTTGAAAGGGGGGCTACATTCACATCAATTGGGGAAATTACCAGTCAGGTAAATGTAAATTAATTATAAATTGCAACTTTTCAATTTTGATTAAGTTAATATCCATTTATAGTGTTATTCGCCAAACTGAGAGGAGTCGATTCTGATCCAGAGGTTTTCTAATTGTTGGCCAGAATAAGCAAACTGGGGAATATCTCGAGTTGAAGAAAAAATACCATTTTGCATTTATTTATTTTTCGGCCTCGCTTCTGATACGGATTTATCTGCTCTCCCCTATTTCAGGCTTATTTTATTGTTTATTTGCTCACTGAATCTTCAGAGTAAATTTATTAAAGAATAACCTGTCTATATTTAATGTGTTCTCTTGGACTTTTTTTCTTCTAACACGGATTATTTAGCTTCATTTTAAAATGCTATACCAACTAGGCATGTCCTGATCCAATTCGAAGGACCAGGACCTGCTCACACAATTTACCTGGAGATCAGGGATTGACTTTTTGAAGCTGATCTGATTTCCCAAGCCTGTAGAGTACTGGGCTGAGAGACCACCGCCTCGGCATTCACCGTGGCGCGTCCCGTGCCTGCTCGCAGGGTAGACACTGCAGGTGTGCGCAGAGCTGCCGGCTGTTACTGACAGCTATGTGCAGTGCGTGAAATCTGCACGAACAGCCTTCAGCAATCTCCGTAACTCCGGACATAGTCCCCTCGCAGGGACCTTCCCCCTGTATGGGCGGTGTCACGGTGATTGCTGAAAGAATTCATACCGCACAGCTTCCAGTATCCGCCGGCGGCTCTGCATGCACCCACAGCGTCTTCCCTGGAAGACGCCATGGTAAAATCCAAGGCCCTGGTATTATTTAGCAGCCGAGCTGTCAGTCCGACCTCACGTCGGGCCATATCCGTGTATTGGAAGGTCTACATTGCTGCATGGTTAGGCCGATCGAGACATCCCTTGTACTAATTGTCACAGAGGTTTTATCCCATTGGGTGTCTGACCCGTTGGTTATATTCATTGCCTTTCTACATACATACTGCAATGTGACTTGCATATCATGTGCGATACCGTTTTTTTGCATCACTGTACATTGCATAGATTAATGCTTCACTAAAAGGCCTTAGCTCTACTTTTTCGCTTGGTTACACAAACTGACAGGGTTATTCAGAGAGAGGTGAAAAGCAGGAGAATGACTGGAGAATGGAAAATTCTAGGTCGAAATAGCAGATTTGGAAAGTGAGATGAATGGGAGAATTTTTTGGTGTGACTATTTTGACCTGGAATTTTCCATTCTCCAGTCATTTTCCTGCTTTTCACCTCTCTCTGAATAACCCTATAAGTGTTCACATTTATTCAAAATATCCTGATTTTCAGTGTGTTTGCTGCACAATCCGTATTGCTAGGACATGCATGGATTGAGTCCGACAGTTTGGGTGCAAGTAAGAAAACCTAGAAACCGATAACCCTTTTGCAGTAGCCAGATGGTTTTGTAATTGAATTTGTACAGAATAATCAAAACCTTCACGAGCCAAGAATGTAACGAATCTAACAGTCTGTGGCTACCGGCCCCTGGAATTGTCGAGCCCTACATAAAATATAATTAGCTATATCTGACATTTGTCTACCATCCAGTATTCACAAATTCAGGGTTGCAGTCTAGTTGTGCACAGATGAGCTTTAATCATGTGTCTGGATAAAACCCATAGGGCCCCATTCCACTGTTGTCGATAAGAAACCTACAGATGTTCTACATAATGTCTCCTGTAGTTAGTTTATTGCGAGGAATTGCTATTCCACTCCTGCTGCAATCTGGGCTTGTGGGTTGAGCGGTGCAATGCTCTCTGTAATAAATTTTTTGAAATTGTCACAAAGGCAAATGAAAAGCCAGATAAGTGAAAATTATTACAATTTGAGACATACAGTCAGGTCCAGAAATATTGGGACATCGACACAATTGTAACATCTTTGGCTCTATACACCACCACAATGGAGTTGGAATGAAACAAACACAATGTGCTTTAACTGCAGACTGTCAGCTTTAATTTGAGGGTATGTACATCCAACTCAGGTGAACGGTTCAGAATTCATCCTGCTGCTTTTGTCAGCAGTCACATCAATAAATACAAGAGAACCAGTTCCATAGGCAGCCATACATGCCCACGCCATGACACTACCACCATGCTTCACTGATGAGGTGGTATGCTTGGGATCATGAGCAGTTCCTTTCCTTCTCCATACTCTTCTCTTCCCTTCACTCTGGTACAAGTTGATCTTGGTCTCATCTGTCCATAGGATCTTGTTCCAGAACTGTGAAGGCTCTGTTAGGTGTTGTTTGGCAAACTCTAGAGGCTCACCAATGGTTTACATCTTGTGGTGAACCCTCTATTCACTCTGGTGACGTCTTCTCTTGATTGTTGACTTTGACACACATACACCTACCTCCTGGAGAGTGTTCTTGATCCTGGCCAACTGTTGTGAAGGGTGTTTTCTTCACCAGGGAACGAATTCTTCGGTCATCCACCACAGTTGTTTTTTTCGTGGTCTCCCGGGTCTTTTGGTGTTGCTGAGCTCACCGGTGCGTTCCTTCTTTTTGAGAATGTTCCAAACAGTTGTTTTGGCCACGCCTAATGTTCTTGCTATCTCTGATGGGTTTGTTTTGTTTCTTCAGCCTAACGATGGCTTGCTTCACTGATAGTAACAGCTCTTTGTTGCTGTCAACTCTCAAGATGAGATCCAGATTCCAAATGCAAATAGCACACTTGAAATGAACTCTGGGCCTTTTATCTGCACATTGTAATTGGGGTAATGAGGGTATGACGGAATGGAGATGTTGTTCCGCCTGCGGGTGTGCTCAATCTGCGTGACCCCGTCGCTTACCGCTGGCCCGACTACCGAGTGGCGCCCACTCGGCGTCTCGTGCGGCCTGGCGTGACCCTAAGGTAGGGTTAGCGGGCGGTGGTGGGGACCCCTGCCTGGAACCAGTCCGACCACTGAGCCATACAGCACTCAGCGTCCCGAGCAACTGGTTCCTTGTCCTGGCGAGGTGTGGGACGCCTGCGGGAATCAGCCCTAGCGGCCGCGGAGGAAGATTCGGATCTTATGGGGAAACGTTTCGGTTCTTAGGTGGGAAACGTTTCCGATCCGGGGGCGGGTGTCTCTTCGGATCTTGAGCGGGGTGATTCGAGTCGGGAAGGGGTTGGCGGGTCGGATCGGAACTGGAGGGCTTCGGATCGGTAGGGAAGGGTGCTTCGGATCGGTAGGGGAGGGTGCTTCGGATCTGGTGGGCCAGTGGAAGTTTGGGCCTTACCGCAACTGTCGATGCGCGGCTCCCGGCGGGGCCGTTCGGTTCGGATCGCTGTACTTCTCCGATCGAATATTCCTGAGCAGCGCCTCTGCCCTGATGCTCGATGCAGGGTCGGCGCGCTCGATTCGGATCGGATGGGCACCGTACTCTGAGGCCGCGGAGGACACTCAGATCCGAAATACGGCGGAGAATCAAGCCACACCAGACAAAGCTGAATGCACTGCAGGAACTGCCTTTATTGTTTACAGTACAGGCTTTTATTACTTCTTATCATAATTAGAATACAATGGGACTCCTTGCCCGCCCTCCCAGGACCCATTGGCCCTTAGCCTTCAGGGAGTCGCCAATTCGGACCGGATGGTCCGAATCGGCCATTTTACGATTCGAACCGGATGGTTCGAATCGGCCATTTTCCGAATCGAAATTCCAACTGCGCCACAAGGATCGGAAAATGGCGGCGAGCAAGGCAAACACAGGGGAAAATACATTACACCATAACCAACGGGAAAACACTTTATTAACACCACACAATGTCATATCTAAATAAAAACTGGTAAGGGGTGCGTGCCACCACACCCAAGTGTCCATGTCCCCTGTCACTGCACCGCCCCTGGCTGAGGGTGCTGGGCCATCCCGTGACACTCCTCCCCCTCCCCAAGGTCCGACGCACTCGGTTGGACCCCACCGGGTCGTGCCGAGGTAGTCGGGGCTCCCCAATCCCCTGGTTCCCGGGCCGACTGTCGCGATAACCCATCCGCGTTACCGTTCTGCGACCCGGGCCGATATTGGATGGAAAAGTTGAAGGGTTGGAGAGCCAGGCTCCACCGCAACAGGCGGCCGTTCTCCCCCGCCACTCGGTTGAGCCATACCAAGGGGTTATGGTCGGTCATCACGGTGAAGGACCGACCGTAGACGTAGGGTTGGAGCTTCCGTAGGGCCCAGACCAGGGCCAGGCACTCCTTCTCCACGGCAGCATACCCCACTTCACGTGGCAACAACTTCCGGCTAATAAACGCCACCGGATGATCCCCCCCGTCGTCCCCCACTTGACTCAGGACAGCTCCCAGTCCGAACATGGACGCGTCTGTGTGGACAAAAACGTTTATTATAGTTGGGAGCTGCCAGCAGGGGAGCTTGGGTCAGGGCGGCCTTCAATTGTCGAAAGGCCTGTTCGCACTCCGGGGACCACAGGACTTGGCGGGGCAGGGATTTCTTGGTCAGGTCAGTCAGGGGTTTGGCCAGGTCACTGTAGTGGGGTACAAATTTCCTGTAGTACCCCGCGGTACCCAGGAAGGCGAGAACCTGAGTCTTGGTCACAGGAGTGGGCCAATCCAAGATAGCCTCTATCTTGGCGGGCTCCGGCCGCTGTATCCCGCACCCCACCCGGTGGCCCAGATACTGCACCTCGGCCATCCCCACCTTACACTTCTCCGGCTTTAGGGTCAGGTTGGCGTCTCTAATCCGGCCCAGGACAGTCCCTACATGCTCCAGATGTTCCTCCCAGGTCTGGCTATAGATGGCTATGTCATCCAGGTACGCGCAAGCGAATCCCTGGAGGCCATCGAGGAGGCGATCGATTAACCGCTGGAAGGTAGCAGGGGCGTTCTTCATCCCGAACGGCATGACTCGAAACTGGTACAGGCCGAACGGGGTGATGAAGGCCGACTTCGGGGTCGCCTCCTCGGCAAGGGGAATCTGCCAATACCCCTTGCACAGATCCACCGTGGTCAGAAAATGACCCCCGGAGATCTGGTCTAGCAACTCGTCGACTCGGGGCATCGGATAAGCGTCCGTAACAGTACAGTCGTTTACCCGCCGATAGTCGACGCAGAACCTGGTGGTACCGTCTTTTTTGGGCACCAGGACCACGGGCGACGCCCATGGGCTGGCCGACGGCTCAATGACCCCCAGCTCCAACATCTCCCGGATCTCAGCCCGCATAGACTCGCGGACTGCTTCCGGGATCCGGTAGGCGGGCTGTCGGAGTGGTCTCTGGCCGGGGGTGTCCACCTGATGGACGGCCTGGTCCGTATATCCCGGAAGGGCCGAGAAAACCCCCGGATAGGCGAGCAGCAGCCGCCGCGCCTGCGCCTGTTTCTCGGGCCCTAGCTCCTCCCCCAGCTGCACCTGCTCCACCCCGGAAGGCTGCTTAGCTACCCCGGGAGTTCCTCCAAGGGAAAGGGCTCCACCTCCTCGGCCGCCGGCGCACATATGGCGTCCACCGACTCTGGCCGCTCATGGAAGGCCTTCAGCATATTGACGTGGAACGTCCGCTGGATTCTGGTGTCCGCGCAGCTCACAACCACATAGGTGGTATCCCCCAGCTGGGTTACCACCTTGTAGGGACCTTGCCAGGCCGCCTGCAGCTTGTTCTGCCGCTGTGGTTTCAACACCAGAACCTTCTGTCCCACACAGAACGAGCGGCTGCACGCAGCGCGATCGTACCACGCCTTCTGCTGAGCCTGGGCCGTCTCCATGTTCTCCTGCACGAACCCCTGGAGGTCCGCCAAGCGCTCCCGCAACTTCAGAACGTACTCCACCACGGGAACACCGTCCTCCGCCGGCGGCCCCTCCCACTGAGCCCTAACCAGATCCAGAGGACCTCGCACCCGGCGTCCATACAGCAGCTCAAAGGGTGAGTACCCGGTGGATTCCTGCGGAACCTCCCGGTAAGCGAACAGCAAGTGGGGAAGATACTTCTCCCAGTCCCTGTTCTCATGCACAAAGGCCCGGATGAGCTGCTTCAGGGTCCCATTGAACCGCTCGCACAGCCCGTTGGTCTGGGGGTGATACGGGGCGCTGTGCAGCGCCTTAACGCCACAGAGACGCCAGAGCTGTTGGGTGAGCTCAGCGGTAAACTGGGTACCCTGATCGGACAGGATTTCCCGGGGAAACCCCACCCTCGTGAACACCCTGAGGAGCGCGTCCGCTACGGTGTCCGCCTGGATGTTGGCCAAGGCCACAGCCTCGGGGTACCGGGTGGCATAATCCACCACGGTAAGAATATACCTCTTACCGGTGGCACTGGGCCGTGGTAACGGCCCTACGATGTCAACCGCCACCCGGCTAAAGGGCTCCTGGATGATGGGCATGGGGTGCAGGGGCGCCTTCGGATGGTCCCCAGCCTTCCCAGCTTTCTGGCAAACTGGGCAGGTGCGGCAATAGTCGCGGGTGTCGTTGCTAAGGCGGGGCCAGTAGAACGCGCGCGCCAACCTGTGCCGGGTCTTCGACTGGCCTAAGTGACCTGAAAGGGGAATGTCGTGGGCCAAGCGCAGAAGCTCCTGCCTGGGTCCTTGCGGCACCACCAGCTGCTTCTGCGGAATCTGCTTCTTCTTGGCCCCCTCCCTCACGGTGTAGCGGTACAGCAGCCCGTCCTCCCACTCCACCTTGTCTTTCCCCTGGCCGTCCAGACCCTGCCCAGCCCGGTCCCGGTAGCCCTGTAATGTGGGGTCGGTTTGCGTCTGGTGGCGCAGAGTCTCCGGGGTGCACCACGGGGAAGGAAGGACAAGCGAAGGGGAAAGCATCAGGTCCCGTCGAGGTCGGGGAGGGGGTGACGGACTGGGAGGTCGAGAAGGGCCTGGGGTTTTGGCCTGTCGGGGAGGTCGAGGAGGTCGGTAAGGGTTGGGGGGTCTCGGAGGTCGAGGCGGTTTGGGGGGTTTGGGAGGTTTGGGAGGTCGGGATGGTGTTGGTGGAGGTCTCACCTGGGTCCCGTTCGGAGTGCCCTGGTCGTGGCGTCGGCTCTGTTGCCTAGTGGTAACCGGGGTAGCTGCATCTGTGGAGTAAGCGGATACTAACTGCCCCAGATCATTCCCCAGGAGCACCTCGGCCGGCAGGTGTCTCAGCAACCCCACCCGCACCTCTTTCTCCCCGTTCCCCCAGTCCAGGTACACCCGGGCCGTCTCCAGCCGGAGCACTTTCCCTCCCGCCACCCGTACCGCTACAGTGCTCTGCAGGCGGTCGCTTGGCGGGACCAAGTGTGGCCGGACGAGGGTGATGGTCGCCCCGGAGTCTCGCAGCCCCTCAGCGGGCCGCCCATTTATCCACACCGCCTGGCGGTGGTGTCGGCGGTTGTCATCCGCGGCGGCTTGCACGGGGTCGGCTTCGTGCAACTGCTCCCACCATTCCTCCGGGGCCTCCGGCCACGGAGCTCCGGCGTCGCAACAATGGGCCGCCAGCGATGGCCTGGCGGCCGGCCGGGTCAATTCCGGGCGGTTGGGGCAATGTTGTTTGTAGTGCCCCTCCTGGTTGCACCCGTAACAGCGGACATTAGCCATGTTGGTGGGCCGGCTGGGAGCCCGTGCTACAGGCGCCCGGACCACTGGTGGTGGAGGTGGTGGAAGTAGTGGGGCGGGTAGAATGGGACGGCTGGCCAGGGGCCGCTCCCCCCCCGTCAGCTTCCGGGTGTCCGTGTACTCGTCGGCCCAGGTGGCCGCTTGCTGCACCGTATAGGGCTTCTTATCGCGCACCCACTCTCGGACAGCGGAGGGTGTGTGCTCGAAGAACTGCTCGAGCAGCAGCAGTTGGGTGATCTCGGCCACCGACTCCGCTTGGCTTCCCGAGAGCCAGGTGCGCAGGTCCCTCTGCAGCCGATGGGCCCACTCCACGTGAGTGGCGCCACTGGGCCGGCGAGAATTCCGGAACTTCATCCGGCTGGCTTCAGGGGTCACGGCATACCTACTCAGCAGCGCCTGCTTGACGTGCGAGTAGCTAGTGGCCTCGTCATCCGGCACCGTGCGGTAGGCCTCGGCGGCCCGACCGGTCAGCTTGCTCGCCAGGATCCGGATCCAGTCGGCGCGGTGCACTTCATGCACCCGACACAGGCGCTCAAAGTCCTGGAGATAGCTTTCGATCTCTTCCTCAGCTTCCCGGAACTCCTTGAACGCCTGGAACGGCACTTTCCGGTCGGAATATCGGTCCGATGGCGAGCGGCTACTCCGCCGGCTTCGCACTTCGGCCAGCCGCAGTTCGTGCACCCGCTCTCTCTCCCTCTCTTCTTCCTGACCGAGTTCCCGACCCAGTTTCCTCAGTTCTGCTTCCGATGGAGCCGGACCCATCATGGAGATCCGCTCCCGCATCTTCCGGCAGAATTCGCTGTCCTCGGCCTCAGCGGGGACGGCAGCCGGTACTGGGTCCGCGGGCAACTCCGCGAACGCCTCCGCCTGATCTATCCTCCTCAACTCCTCTATCAGGGTCTCCCGACTCTTGGAGCCCGGGACACCGCCCCGATTCTCCAACATCCCGCGCAGGACGTCCCGCTTATAGGCAGAATATTTGATCATGATGAGGGTCCCCCTGGGGTCTGCAGAGAGCGATCCCACCGCTGCCACCAGTATGACGGAATGGAGATGTTGTTCCGCCTGCGGGTGTGCTCAATCTGCGTGACCCCGTCGCTTACCGCTGGCCCGACTACCGAGTGGCGCCCACTCGGCGTCTCGTGCGGCCTGGCGTGACCCTAAGGTAGGGTTAGCGGGCGGTGGTGGGGACCCCTGCCTGGAACCAGTCCGACCACTGAGCCATACAGCACTCAGCGTCCCGAGCAACTGGTTCCTTGTCCTGGCGAGGGTGGGACGCCTGCGGGAATCAGCCCTAGCGGCCGCGGAGGAAGATTCGGATCTTATGGGGAAACGTTTCGGTTCTTAGGTGGGAAACGTTTCCGATCCGGGGGCGGGTGTCTCTTCGGATCTTGAGCGGCGGTGATTCGAGTCGGGAGGGTTGGCGGGTCGGATCGGAAGGAGGGCTTCGGATCGGTAGGAAGGGTGCTTCGGATCGGTAGGGGAGGGTGCTTCGGATCTGGTGGGCCAGTGGGAAGTTTGGGCCTTACCGCAACTGTCGATGCGCGGCTCCCGGCGGGGCCGTTCGGTTCGGATCGCTGTACTTCTCCGATCGAATATTCCTGAGCAGCGCCTCTGCCCTGATGCTCGATGCAGGGTCGGCGCGCTCGATTCGGATCGGATGGGCACCGTACTCTGAGGCCGCGGAGGACACTCAGATCCGAAATACGGCGGAGAATCAAGCCACACCAGACAAAGCTGAATGCACTGCAGGAACTGCCTTTATTGTTTACAGTACAGGCTTTTATTACTTCTTATCATAATTAGAATACAATGGGACTCCTTGCCCGCCCTCCCAGGACCCATTGGCCCTTAGCCTTCAGGGAGTCGCCAATTCGGACCGGATGGTCCGAATCGGCCATTTTACGATTCGAACCGGATGGTTCGAATCGGCCATTTTCCGAATCGAAATTCCAACTGCGCCACAAGGATCGGAAAATGGCGGCGAGCAAGGCAAACACAGGGGAAAATACATTACACCATAACCAACGGGAAAACACTTTATTAACACCACACAATGTCATATCTAAATAAAAACTGGTAAACGGGGTGCGTGCCACCACACCCAAGTGTCCATGTCCCCACTGTCACTGCACCGCCCCTGGCTGAGGGTGCTGGGCCATCCCGTGACAGAGGGAATATCACACACCTGGCCATGGAACAGCTGAGAAGCCAATTGTCCCATTAGCTTTGGTCCCTTAACAAGTGGGAGGCACCTCTGCAAACTGCTGTAAGTCCTACACCGTTCACCTGAGTTTGATGTACCTACCCTCAAATTAAAGCTGACAGTCTGCAGTTAAAGCACATTGTGTTTGTTTCATTCCAACTCCATTGTGGTGATATATAGAGCCAAAGATGTTAGACTTGTGTTGATGTCCCAATATTTCTAGACCTGACTGTTATTGTTATTTTTTTGCCGCATTTAATACACCTCTATATGGGCACCATTAGTGTGTTTATGGGAATTTTTGACACTTCTTCCAGAAGTGCATTTGTGAGGTCACACACTGATGTTGGACGAGAAGACCTGGCTCTCAGAACACCTTTGGGATGAATTAGAGCGGACACTATCGGGTTGAGGTCAGGACTTTGTGCAGGCCAGTCAAGTTCATCCACCCCAGACTGTCATCCATGTCTTTATGGACCTTGCTTTGTGCACTGGTGCACAGTCATGTTAGAAGAGGAAGGGGCCAGCTCCAAACTGTTCCCACAAAGTTGGGAGCATGGAATTGTCCAAAATGTCTTGGTATGCTGAAGCATTCAGAGTTCCTTTCACTGGAACGAAGGGGCCAAGGCCAGCTCCTGAAAAACAACCCCACACCATAATCCCCCCCCCCCTCCACCAAACTTTACACTTGGCACAATGCAGTCAGACAAGTACCTTTCTCCTGGCAACCGCCAAATCCAGACTCGTCCATCAGATTGCCAGATGGAGAAGCACGATTCGTCACTCCAGAGAACGCGTCTCCACTGCTCTAGAGTCCAGTGGCAGCGTGCTTTTACACCACTGCAACAGACGCTTTGCATTGCACTTGGTGATGTATGGCTTGGATGCAGCTGCTCGGCTATGGAAACCTATTCCATGAAGCTCTCTGTGCACAGTTCTTGAGCTAATCTGAAGGCCACATGAAGTTTGGAAGTCTGTAGCGATTGACTCTGCAGAAAGATGGCGACCTCTTTGCACTATGCGCCTCAGCATCCGCTAACCCCGCTTTGTCAGTTTACGTGGCCTACCACTTCGTGGCTGCGTTGCTGTCGTTCCCAAACACTTTCACGTTCTTCTAATACAGTTGACTGTGGAATATTTAGGAGCGAGGAAATTTCACGACTGGATTTGTTGCACAGGAGGCATCCTATCACAGTTCCATGCTGGAATTCACTGAGCTCCTGAGAGCAACCCATTCTTTCACAAATGCTTGTGAAAACAGTCTGCATGCCTAGGTGCTTGATTTTTATATACCTGTGGCCATGGAAGTGATTGGAACACCTGATTCTGATTATTTGGATGTGTGCGCGAATACTTTTGGCAATATAGTGTACATCTCATTTTGTAATAATCCCTTATCTGTCTTTTTATTTGCCTTTTGTAATACATTTTTGAAATTGTAAAGAGACTTTATGGACACCCTGAGTGAGTTTTATTGCCGTGTAGCTCTGTAATTCACAGTAATGTGCTGTGTGTATGCACGTATCGCAGAGCTCCACAGCAATAAAACTCAAAACAATTATGCTGTTTAATTGAATTATTAATTCTATACTTTCATTTAATTATCAAAATGCGGTATATTATTAAAATTTATTTAGTTATAATATAGTTAAAATGTTATATATATAATTTATACACTGTTTTTGAGGACCCTGGCACCTGTGTGTATGTTTGTATAAATATTTTAAATATCTAGTGCAGCGGCATTGTTACCTTTTTGTATGGGGGGGGGGGAATACCGCTGCTTTTAGAACAAAACAAAATGTATATAATATAGTTTTTATTTTTTTACATTTCCACATTATGTGGTTATGTTGGACATCAATAGAAAGGCCTTTCCAACGATACCTCAGTTGGCTTTGTAGGATTCCCCTGCCAGTCGGGGGAATCCCTATTCGTGACATAATCGTGCGCATGTGGGATGACACCTGCGGCCTGGGGGCAGTCCCACAGAGTGACACAACATGACAGGTGTGGAGTGTCCTCAGCGTTGGGGAGGGAATCCCAGGATGCTCCACGCACAACCACACAGTGCAGGGGCCTTCAGGATACCATAAGCCCATGGCTGCTCATCACACGCGTGCACTGAGCACCAAGCTCTGGTATCTGCTTGGAAACTCCTTTGCATGCCCGCAGCAGGGCTAAATGTTAAAAAAAAAAAAAAAACGGCCAACACCCTGAACTGCCGGTCCCAGGTGTCGGGCGATATGATTTGCTCATCCCTGCAATGTAGCAGACGCTTCCACCCAGGAACTATTCTTTCACTGAGAAATTTGCAAAATCACATGCCACGCTTAACCCCCCCCCCCATATTAAATCCCATACTCTACTCTCATTCAGCAGTGGAGAGGGTGATGCATTCTGCTGCTTCCTGTCGCTGGGAGCAGAGTAAGACTGGGAACAAATGGTTCCTAATCTCCCACTTTGATTCCTCTGCAGTGCTGCGTGATCTCGTGAGAGCAAGCTTGTGTAGTGGAAATAGGCTGGAAGATGGCCGCCATTATAAGCCAGGCGACCATCTTGTTCAGAATATTTGTTCGTTTGAAAATAACTAGGCAAGTTTGTAGCTGAAACTAGAATGAGGTATACGTAGAAATTTAGGAATGTGTTTAGATTAGCAGAAAAAGCAATTAAAGCCCTATGAAAGATCTCTGCTGTTTCCGGCACGGAGGAGAAAAGCGAAGTAGATACTCCAAGGTCGTTGGGGCCCGCAGAAATACAAAGGAGTATAGAGATCAGACCAGGTGCCATCTGTAACAAGTAATTGTAGGCTCTAGGGAGGGGGGCGCAGCCCGGAACAGTGAGAGCAACTAATTATGATTCACTGAAACTAACATGAAGTTTGCCAATTTACAGCCAATTTAATGGAATGTCTTTGTATTAGCCAAAGGGAGGTACTAACCCACGTGGGGTGGGAGAGTGTCATCGGGAGGTGGGCTAATTGGGATGTATCTAATTATGTATTTGGGGTATAAGATTGGATGTCACGAGGGACTCGGGGCTCATTCTTTGCGATTGAATCCTGTTTGAGCATCTGTTGTGATATCACAAAGTTTGCCTTTCCT
Source organism: Leptobrachium leishanense (assembly GCA_009667805.1). NCBI lineage: Eukaryota > Metazoa > Chordata > Amphibia > Anura > Megophryidae > Leptobrachium > Leptobrachium leishanense. Next base: position 89,808,900 of record CM019065.1, read on the forward strand.
GAAGAGACTCGTGTACAGACAATCCTTGCTCGTGTCCGGTCCGGCCTCGTCTTGAGTGAACCCGTCTGATTCCGGTTACACTTGTGCATAACTCCTTGCCGGGACGCGCAAGTCTCCATGGAGTCCTATGGACTCCACGAGCCAATACTCGTGGCGGTGCACTGTACCGCTGCCAGTATCTGGCAGCCTTGTGCTTTGTTCCGTGGCTAGGTGCTAATAAAGCGTCTACCCTGGAATACGATGGGTAAACAGAATCTGTAGAGCCCATAATGTTTTGTGTACGCTTCCAGTTAAAGAGATATGCATGTCTAGGAAAAAAAACTAATAAATTGATAAACATTTTTATACCTATAGACAAAGTAAAATCAATAAGTTTTAAAAATGTTTATTTTCTTGCTTTAATCGGTCATTTCATCTTCTCTGGCCACGCCCCTCGGCTAGGGGTGTTTTTTTCAGCTCCCACTTCCTGTATGTTCCCCGCCTCCTCCCCACCCATCAATGCTTCACATGAACTAGCACAAGCTGTGCACGCTCAGGACCTCAGACTGAGGAACTGAATCTTGGCTATCTCTGCAACTGTGAAAGAATAACACTCACGCTCTCACACAGACTTCCTCACTCTTGGGCTGTCTGTCTCTTGCGCTCTCTCTCTCTCACTGCACCTTGTGTTGTGCTTTCTCTGCTTTATCTTGCTGTCTTTCTCACTTCTTGTTGTGCTTTTCTTTGTTGTCCCTCTCTCTGCTGTCTCTTTTTTTCTCCCTGTGTGTATAGATTTCTGTTCTTCCCTGTCTCTGCAGTAACTGGGGGTGAAAGTTCAGCCCCGCCCTCCCCTCAGGTCAGCCATAAATTTGGGCATTTTGAACACTTATGTCTTTATTCCGCTTCTTTTCCTATTCTACAACTTTGCACCTGACAATAAAAAGCGAGAACAACAGAAGATCAAAATAAAAGTGCTGCTAAGTACGAGCAGGGTATTGTTTCACAATGACTTATAGCAGAAACATGGCTTGTCAATGACCGGGTACTCATGGGCCCATGAAAAATGCTTTAGACATGTCCACATTAATTATGTAATATAGACTGGGGATGGTGACGCACAAAGGCTACTCCAAAGCACCAAACAATGGTAAAAGAGTGTGTTAAAACTGCCTGGGGGGCAATTTATTAATATTTAAGGATACTGGTGCCAGCTCATTTATTGTTTCCAGGTATGAGAGTAATGAACCTGTCAACAGTTGTTTGACTTGAGGTTTTACAGTTTTTATTACATGACCAAATATGAAAGTCTGAGATGTACGTGGGTACAGGAATCTAGAGATGGAAAGTAGAAATATTATCCTTTATTTATATAGCGCCACATATTCCGCAGCGCTTTACAAGATCAGTTTACAAGGAGTTGATACATTAGAATACCACACATGGATGATATGACCTGATTCAGGGGGACCCTGTTCCCAAGGGAATTTACAATCTATGAGATGTACAAGTATTTTGAGAGGTAGGCACATCCATATCGTTAGGTGTCTTCCCGAAGGACACTCGCTGGTGTTGTCATCTGAGTGGGATCGAGTCGGCTTTCCATGATTGTAGAGCAGTGACCTGGTTGAACCTGCTTCTCGTAAAGTCCAGACTTCTCCACAGTTGTATTGGAGAGATGTACTGAGTGGTATTTTATAAATAAAATTCTGTTAAGACTGGTAGAAAAACATTTTTTTTTACCGGTTTCGCTCATCATGATTGAAGTCACATTTTATTATACGACCCAGACAAATTTTATATCTTTCTTTCCAGCAGACTCAGCAAATTCATAATATATCATTATTATATGTGTACGTCTTGTCCTGCCTGAATATTATAACAAAAAATGCAATAAAATTGGAATTGTCAATCATGTACCGCGTGTAAAGTTTTTTTTTTTTTTTTTTCCACATTTTATAATGCGAGTCTTTGCGGTTATATTTTCTATGGGGTGTGCTTGTTAAAAACAATAGAAATGGGGACTTGTTACATTTTTCTCGGGTGAAATTACATGATTTTTAGCAAACACCCCCCCCCCATCTAAAAAAAATCGTTGGTGCAGCATCATTGTTCACATAATTGAAATGGGAACAATATTGCTGCATTAATAAAACAAAAAAAACAAACTCTATTATATATTTTATTTATGTTAATTTTTTTTCTTTAATTTTAACATGGTCATGTTTGGTATCATTGGAAAAGCCATGCTCTTGCCATTCCACTGATACCAAACCTGACCATGTTAAAATGAATCATTGGAAAGGCCATGCTCTGGCCGTTCCAATGATACCAAACATTAATCCCTAGCTGCCACGCATCGGGAGATGGGGGGTCCAATGACCCCCCCCCCCATCTCCACCATAGGTGGCAGCTAGGGGTTAACTGCAGAACTGACGTCATCGTGTCCATGTGTGATGAAGCCAGTAGGTGGGGGCGATCCCGGAGGCTTGGCTGACATTCCAAGATGTCGGCCAACTCTGGGAGAGGACCTATTGGTGCCAAATCGCGATCCGGACCATAAGTGGTTAAAGGGCTGTGCCCTTCCGAGCGATGCATGTCTTTTACGTGTGCCCCGAACAGATCGGGAGGGAGAGAGGCACCTTCCCTGCACTAGCAGGGGGGGGGGGTGTGCCTGGACTAGACGTTATCGCACCCAGCGCGATGACGCGATTCATGGGGCCGGGGTCCCGGAGGCTGGGCTGACATCAAAGATGTCGGCACGCACCGGAAGGCTGCAGCGATCGGCCAGAATCCTACGCAGCCAAGTCCCTGTGTGGCTGGACGCACTGAGCGCGTCCACCGCAGCGAAGGTGTTAGATATACCACACCAGTAAAGTAAAACTTTTGCCCAGATTTTGGTAAATGCAGCATCATGGGTAAAATCCACAGAATGGAAAACCTAACTTTGTTTGAATTGCATGTAAAAATGAAAACTAAAGGAAAAAAACTGTGTTTTATAAGGTGTTTTTGTTTGTAATGCACAAGTAATCTAGTTCCAGCTTATGTAAGTGCTAGTGTCCCTTTTTATGTCAAGCCTGTGTTGGGTACACACTATTTGGACTTGTTTTGAGTAACACATTTATTTTAATTACAATTTGATGCCTAAACACATTCTAGCTTTGGCTGGAAAGTCCAGACAAATTAATAACAAACTATTTTTATACAGAGTTTGTTTGCGGTTTCAGGTTCAAATGATATTAATGGTATACAATGCTTTGAGGAGCCTTTGTTGCCTGCTTGATTAGAGTTTGTCCAAATGCTGTCAAGAAGTACTCCTTGTGTGTGATTTCTTCATTCGTGGGAACAAAGACAAAATATATGTGCTTATCATTGTGGGGTTGTTTCTGGTCTTCTTCTGACTTTTTGATGGAGATCTTATGTTGAAAAGGTCTGGAATGTAATTTTTTTTAGTTATTTAAAAGGGACTCTATTACAAAATAATTGGGCAGCGGCTGTCTCTTTATTTCATTTCTCTCTCTCGCTCTCCCCTCCCCCCCACCACCACCGCTGTTGCTCTTCAGCTTATGGACTCTCAACTCACTGACGCAACCAGTCCATCACTCTCACCTTGCAGTCCTCTCCTGCTGTTTCCACCCCCATTCCTTCTAGATTGTGAGTTCCCACGGGAATAGGGCCCTCATTTCCTATTGTACTGCTTTGTCAATTGTTGTTCAATATATTGTAACCCTGTCTGTACTGTGCCCATTGTACAGTGCTGCGCTATATAAAATAATAGGGACCCATATGTTCATGAAGCATTCAACTTTTTACAGTGCAATGGGACTTGTGTGCTTTACATACGCAAGTTCTGTAGCACCTGCACAGAGTGATGGATTGGAGATGCACACATGTGCAGATCCGATCAATTGTCAGCCTCTGAAACCTCTACAGCGATTAGTCTCAGAGTGACGTCGGCATGCTTTCTACATGTCGACATCACTGGCAACGGATCTGGTGCGTGGCACCCTGTAAATTCAAAAATCTCTGACGCTGGTTGGGTGGAAGAAACTCCTCCACTTCACCCTGCGATTTCACCAGATCAGTGGAGGGGGTGAGCACTCATGTCCTGTCCACTTTACAGTTATAGAGTGCCCCTTTTACGTGTCTGGAAGGTGTTGACTTCTTCTCCTTTTAAGCCTAGAGTTGACACAAGGTGTTGGTGTTCGCAGAGAGCAGTGCTTTCAGAGAAGATGTGCCTCTTGGAGATATGCTGTGTCTAGATTCTGATGATACCTTACACCGTCCCTTTTAAAGCACCTACTAAAGACGATGCTACAATGCTATTCCCTACATAGGAGCCGGTCTGAAGGCCTTTGCAATTATGTGAGCTAACAACACATAAAAATCTTAAGCAATTTCATTGGTTCGACGGGGTTATATAGGCTGGAGTTCCTACTAATCTTTTCTAGGAACAGTACAACCTTACAAGATGTTCCATGGCTTCTATTCCCACGTGTCACTGATGCAGAAACCATTCTGGACCATAAAACTAGATAGGTCAATATAACTAGTTCTTTATCTTACTGGGCATTCACCCTGACATTTCCTAGTGCAGTGAGACATGCATGCACAAAGACTCAATGTTTGCAATACCCAGCTACAGTTCCTTTTTCAACCAGTAATGCAACAAAACTTTTTATCTAGGCTCTTGGCACAATGACTGCCCTACCCAGGAGCAGGGACCTGAAAATGCTACGTTAACCTGCCCAAAGAGAAAGCGTCTTAAAAGTTCATGATCACAAATGTCTTTCTTTATTGGTCTTATGAAAGACGAGTGGATCCCATTTTGTCTTTTTATACTTATTTCCGTCAGTTCTTGACCGATGTTTTAATGCCATCCTTGAAGATACAACTACCTACAACGTCAGCAATTAATGGTTGGATTCTCTTGTAAGTTCAGAAAAATGTACAAACTACCCGACTAATCTAACACCTTCTGTACCTTGTTACCTCAGCCATCCACACAGAGTAAATTCAGGCTTTTCCTCAGAACCTCCATTCACAAAAATAATAAAGCTGGCCTGTGATTAGTACCAAGGTTCCGGCCTAGCAATGTTTCAACTGAACCTATAGACGACTTCCACTTCCTCTGAAGGGAAAATTGGTATGTAATGGGTAAGCCCCTTCTATTAACCTCAAGTCTAGATTTTTCATAAAGTCATCCAGACCTTATGGCTGCGCGCATTCTAAGAAGATGGGAAGTCTCTGAAGTTTCCAGAGCATATTGGCCATAGGCCACCATAGATACAGTAGCCCTTCTAGCACTTTCCACCTAGATGAGCTCTACGCTCTGGGTGGCTGTGGCTAGCTAAGGATTATGGTGATAATCTGTGCCACTGGCGCCACCCAGTGGTGATGGCAAATAAACAACCTCAATACCAGTGCTTTTTTTCTGGAAAAATAGGTGGGGGTACTCTAACGCCGATGGAAAACAGTGATTATTATGACTATTTTTCGTGTCCTAATAAATACTCTTATTAACCCTTTAAGGACAGAGGCAATTTTACAATTCATTCATACTTTGTGCAGGCAGCAGATAGTGTGGCGATTCTAGGAGCAATATCAGCCTTTTGGGGGCCGGGCACGGGGGGCAACGCTGGACTGCGACAAGAACACAGATACAGACTTTTACACAGCAGCCTGTTTAAAGACAAATACATGCATTTACACGCACAGAAATATATATATTTATCTATATACACCCCCCCCCCCCGAGAATCATATATAACCAGGCACATACCCTCAGAATGAATTATAGCCAGGCAGGGAGACCCAGAATTAATTCTAGCCAGACACATGCTCCCAGAATGAATTATAGCCAGGCAGGGACACCCAGAATTAATTAATTATAGCCAGACACATGCGCCCCCCCCCCCGAATGAATTATAGCCAGGCAGGGACACCCAGAATTAATAATAGCCAGACACATGCTCCCAGAATGAATTATAGTCTGGCTATAATTAATTCGGGGTGTCCCTGCCTGACACATGCTCCCAGAATGAATTATAGCCAGGCAGGGACACCCCGAATTAATTATAGCCAGACACATGCCCCCCAGAATTAATTATAGCCAGGCAGGGACCCCCAGAATTATACTTACCTAGCCCCAGGACCGCGTGTTCCTCCGAGCAGCTCAGGAGTGCTCCTGTGGGAGGGGAGACAGCGCGCGGGGGGAACGCTGCCAGTCGAGCGGCTGCTAGTGGAATGCGGTTAATGCAGTCTGCTAGCAGCCCCGGCTGCCACAGCGGTAACCTGCGTTTCCCACACCATATTTTTTTAAAAAGTGCCAGTACTCTGCCGGTATTCCGTACTGGCAAGTATCGGCTGAAAAAACACACTGCTCAATACAATCAAATAAAATACAATGCAAGTAAAATGGTGCAAATAAGATAAAACAATCTAGGATAAGTCATCCTGTATACTCCAGGTTGTAAAAGTCTTAATGATTGTGAAAGTCTTAATAATCAGTGCAGGGAAGAATAAAAATAAAAGTCATACAGTATCTCGTATTTGTGGTGTCAGCTGTCTCTCCAGACCACTTGGTTGTATATCCCTTTTCCACCTTGTAAGTCAGTATACAGTTGTGTTCAAAATTATTCAACCCCCACTGAAATTGGAGTGTTTTGGCCAGTTTGACATTGATTTTGATCATTCAGTCATCTTGCTTACAATTAAATCAAAGAGGCACGTGTAGGTCAGACAAATATAACATAACCACAAATGTCTTTTCTGTGCTCACATCATTATCAGTTTTATTCAACCCCCAAGTGACATTCAATCTTAGTACTTAGTACAACATCCTTTTACAGTTATAACAGCTTTTAAACGTGAAGCATAGCTTGACACAAGTGTCTTGCAGCGATCTACGGGTATCTTCGCCCATTCGTCATGGGCAAAAGCCTCCAGTTCAGTCACATTCTTAGGCTTGCGCACTGCAACTGCTTTCTTTAAGTCCCACCAGAGGTTCTCAATCGGATTTAAGTCAGGTGACTGCGATGGCCACTCCAAAATGTTCCAGCCTTTAATCTGCAACCATGTTCTAGTGGACTTGGAGGTATGCTTGGGATCATTGTCCTGTTGAAAGGTCCAACGTCTCCCAAGCCTCAGGTTTGTGACGGACTGCATCACATTGTCATCCAATATCTCCTGGTTCTGAAGATAATTCATGGTACCTTGCACACGCTGAAGCTTCCCTGTACCTGCAGAAGCAAAACAGCCCCAAAGCATGATTGACCCCCCGCCATGCTTCACAGTAGGCAAGGTGTTCTTTTCTTCATAGGCCTTGTTCTTCCTCCTCCAAACATAGCGTTGATCCATGGGCCCAAACAGTTCTAATTTTGTTTCATCAGTCCACAGAACACCATCCCAAAACTTCTGTGGTTTGTCCACATGACTTTTGGCATACTGCAGTCGACTCTTATTCTTTGGAGACAGCAAGGGGGTGCGCCTGGGAGTTCTGGCATGGAGGCCTTCATTACGCAGTGTGCGCCGTATTGTCTGAGCTGAAACTTCAGTACCCACATCTGACAAATCTTTTCTCAGTTCCTCAGTAGTCACACGGGGACTTTTCTCCACTCTACGCTTCAGGTAGCGCACAGCAGTCGAAGTCAGCATCTTCTTTCTGCCACGACCAGGTAGCGTTTCAACAGTGCCCTTTGCCTTGAATTTGCGAATGATGCTTCCTATGGTCTCTCTTGGTATGTTTAACATCTTTGCAATCTTCTTATAGCCATTGCCCTTCCTGTGAAGAGTAATCACCTCTTCTCTTGTCTTCCTGGACCATTCTCTTGACTTCACCATGTTTGTAACCACACCAGTAAATGTCTAGAAGGAGCTGTGTATCACAGTCATTTTAAAGCTGCCTAATTGGTGCTTATTATGCTTTATTGCTGCTCCGTGACATCCACAGGTGTTTTCAATACCTGATTGAAAACACTTGAATGAACCTCTGTTCTTCAGAGTGGTAGTCTTTAAGGGGTTGAATAATTGTGTCAATGAAGAATTCACAAAAGAAACATTTACTACTGCATTACAAAACCAATTGATGTCATTTTAGTTGCATATGGTTCTTTAAAAAGTCCTTGTAGGATTTTATTCTGAATACAATTACAAATGTACACTAAATTCCCTAAAACCCTTTACAGCATTGGGGGTTGAATAATTTTGAACACAACTGTAAAATAAATATGTGCTAGAGTTGGTGCTTCTTGTCCTGTTAGTGGTTCCTTCTGCTGCACCCCATGGCTCAGAAGTGTGGTTTCCTTACAGGGTTACCATCCTCCGTGTCCCTCAAAATATAAAATGACTCACATAGAGCAATATTGTATAAAATGGAGTGCAAACAAAGTAGAAGAATATCATACTCACATTTACTGGTGTCTTATCGATCAGACACCAGATTCGTAGGCAACTTTACTGGTTTGTAAAATGTTGTTCAATGTACTGTAACCCTGTCTATGTTGTGCCCGCTGTGCAGTGCTACGGACTATGCTGGCGCTTTATAAAATAAATAATAATCCAGCTCCTCCATATCCATTTTCACACACTAAGGACTGCAGTGTCTCCAAAAACAGGATGCACTATGCAAGTCTCAGAAAAAAAAACTGGAATACCACAAATTTTTGGGTCCACAGTTGTCCATAGTCACTGATCGCTAATCTGATGCAATGGACGACCCTTATCAGACCAAGTCGCACGACCAATATCGCTTCTAGTCTGACGACCAAGTCGGTCGCATGACTAAGGATCCAGTGGATGTCCAGCCTTAGCCTTATAATTTCCTGAATGGATTGTATGTTTGTATAGAGCGTACTATATTTTGGACAACCCTTTTCAGTGTTTCATTTCGTATCTTGAGCGAGAGGTGGACTAGATTAGGATGCTTAGTCATTTGTCTAAAGAAATAAATAATAGATAATGTTATTGTACCAGATTTTTTCCACATTTTAACCACCATTCCTAAGAGCATTGCATGTGGCTGGAGTTTACAAATGATCAACCTCACGGTGACATTACTGTATAGCTGCTACTATCAGGACATTGCGCATTTACGGAAAATGTAATTAAATGAAACGTAATATGATTTATCCTGCCTGGGTTTTCTTCCCGTAAATTAATTGTGGCCTTCAACAGTGGAGTCGTAAATGATAATGTAACAGTTTGCCTACCCCCCCCCCCCCTTACATTCACAGACAACTCCTGATCATGCAACATGTTTGGTTTTATTGGGAAGCTGCACATTTTTATTCAAGAGTAAAATGAAATCCTAAAAGCAAACCGTGGAGCCGTAACATTAAAATATCCTTTCCCCCCCCCCCTTTTAAAGTAAAATAAAAATTACAGTAATCAGACTCAATCATTGTTTTCAGGAGCAATTTTGTTTTTTGGTTGTATTTTTTCCCCTTTCTTTCTCAATTATGGTTCTCAAACCATAGAAATGTTTATGATGATGTGCACAGAATCTGTTCATTATTATTGTATGATCCAACTTCTCCTTAAGGGAATAACTCTGCTGATGAATGTCTCATTCATTACATACAAAAAGCAAAAAAAATAAAAATCTATATATAATACGAGAACAAGAAAACAATTATTCTCAAGTTACATTCTGGACAGAAAGCTGCTGTGCGGTTATCTTGTCACCTGAAATAATAGCAACAATATGAAAGTTTTCCAAATACAAGAGAAGTCTCCAAGGCAATAATATTTTAAAGTATTTTGTCGTCGAGCAGTTTATTCACTCCCTCGCATATCCGTTTGAGGTATGGCCTGCAGTTCCCATCGAGGCTGTAGAGGGCAGTAAGGAAATCCATGTCTGCAAAGTGATTGAAAACCCGGTTGATTCGGCCGTGAGACTTCGGCGTCAGGTGACGTTGTACTAAGTCGTGTAGAAGGGATTTACATTCGTGCAGGAGTCCTGACAGCACGTTCTTGTCAAAAGTGTACTCCACCTCGTAGAAGCTCACAGCAGTCATTGCCGTCTGATTCAGCCTTTTCCTGAATTTTTCCACAATTTCCAGTTCCTCTGGGCTGAACTGGTTGTTTCGGTACAGAATGCCAACTTTTACTGCCACCTTGATGAGGTCCTTAAGGATTTTGTGGGCTTCCTTCTTGTTCCTCACGTGCTCCTTAGTCGCTTTGAAAAGCTCATCAAAGATCTCGCTGCTGGTGTCGTCAATCAGCATGTTTGCCATAGACTTTGTTGCCATCTTGCTTAAAATTTTCTTCTGGGCTTGGACTGCAAAGCTCTTCGAGCTAAATAACTCAGGTCCTGGGAACAGAAAACAAATTAAACGTAATTCAACAAGTTAAATTTCACACGTTTTTTTTTTTATTTACAAAAATGTTTCTTACTGTTCAAGAATTTAACATTGTATCAGATTTTCATGTTCTGTTGATACACATGCTCTGCGTATTCCTGTTCATCATATTACAAGGGACGCCCCAGGCACTGTGACTGTTCAGGTCATCATGGAGCGAGAGGTTATTATTCTGGCCCCGGTAGATGGGCAAATCAGCAATTGATTCCCCCCTCCAGCCAATGATTCTCAGTGCCATCACATACAAAGGATGTTACTTCCCTGCGGAGGGATCTAGATAGAGTGGGGGACTGGGCACTTAAATGGCAGATGACGTTTACTGTAGATAAATGCAAGGTTATGCACTTCAGAGTGAAGAACACACAAGCAACGTATACACTAAATCAAGGCTCAAAATTTCAAGTCCCAAGCTACTAACCAGGCCATAAGAGCTACTCACCACCAGTTGCTCCACCTAACTCCTACCCAGCCCTTAAACACACACCCTTAAATTATCTTATGACATTATTCTAAACTAGGTGGAAAGCCTGCCCAGAGGGCAGTCTATTGTTAAGTGAAGCAGCTCACATGGGTCTATTTGCCCCAGCTCACATGGGTCTGTTTGCCCCCCAGCTCACATGGGTCTGTTTGCCCCCCAGCTCACATGGGTCTGTGTGCCCAAACGCTGGATGCGCGCGCAGCCTCTACCTGTCGGCCGCGTGCGCACCCAGGAGAACAGGACGCCTCTACCCGGCTGCTGTGTGCGCATCCTGGTCTACTGGATGCGCGCGCAGCCTCTACCCAGCTGCTGTGTGCGCATCCTGTAAGCGCCGCAGCGGATGTATGCACGCGCGGCAGCCGGGTAGACGCTGCGAGTGTGTCCAGCTCTACAGGATGTGCGCGCAGCCTCTACCGGGCTGCTGCGTGCACATCTTGTAACCGGCGTGGCACGCGCCCAGCCGGCGCGTGCAGCGGTGGTTGCATGCGCGCACAGCCAACCGCCGCTGGTTGCGTGCGCATGCGCAGTACAGGCTTGGCGACGGACACGCCAAGCCTTACTGCATTATAGTATAGATAAAACCTTTGACAATGTAAAGTTATAAAAATAACATGTATACCCAGACATCAGACCTCCGATACATGTATACCCAGTCATCAGACCCCAGTGTGAGCAGAGCGAGGAGGCAGGGAAGCTCCTCTCCACCCCCCCTGCCAGTGACCGAGACAAGCTGGGGCAGGTTAGGCAGGTGATCCCTGCCACCATACAGCCTGGGGTAGGGGGGCTGCATGGTGGCGCCGCTGGAATACGCAGCACAAAATAATTTATTGTGCTGCCTGCGTGTGCATTTCCCTCAATTTCCACTCGCCAAATGCGAGTAGGCGAGTGAAAATTTTGAGCCTTGCCCTAAATGATACGGAGTTAGGGAAATCAAAGCAGGAGAAGGATTTGGCAATAATCATAGACTTCAGACTAACAGGGTTATTCAAAGAGAATCAAAAAAAGTCAACGTACGTTCGTTGACATTTCGTTTGCTTCAATTCGGCGATCCTATTTCAGTGACCTTGCGGTGTATTCAGCAAGCACCACAGGGTCCCCGAAGTGCAAGGAAAACCCGCCGCAAACCCGACGAACGCTCATCGCCAACCTGCCGAACACTCAATGCAAAACCCGCGGAACACTCCCTAAAACCCGCAAAACAGCTGGATAAACCCCACCGAACACGCCGGAGGAACCCGAGCAGCCACCGTTCAGAGTGCAGAGAAGCTGCCGGAAAAAGCCGACACCGCAGACGAATGGAGTGAAAAAAAAAAAAAACAGTACGTTTGAATGTTTGAAAAGTGAAACGTTTGCAAAGAATCTACAGAACGAAAATGTCTGAAATTTACATATAAGATCCAATGAATGATAATAAAAAGGGCTGTTACAGAAGAAAAAACTATTTAAAAAAAAAAACGAAAAAAAATTTTCACAACAAAATAGACGTTTTACTGCAGAATATTATAATCAACGATTTATTAGATATTGCATTAAAATGAGAATATTTTTAACATTGAAGCCTATGGGATTCGCCTGAATAAATCTGCCGAATGAAACCACCGAAAAGCAGGGCAATTCGGCAACTTTTCACTGCTGGTTTTGTGTTCTCTGAATAGACAAAGCATTGCTTCTCTATGGGGATTTCACTGCCGTCGAACAGGCACCGAACAGGCACCGTATGTGCAGGCAATTCGCCAACATTTGGTGAACTGCCTGCTTTCTGAATAGCCGAATGGCCAAGAAAGGTAACCGTACCCTGAATTTCACTGTTCGGTTACCTTTCGGCCACAATTCGGATCTCTTTGAATAAAACTGTAAGTAACCGTGCGCAATGTGAAACAGCAGCTGCCAAGGCCAGCAAGGTATTGGCATTAAAAGGGGAATTCACTCTCGGGATAAAAACATAATTTTGCCTCTGTATAAATCAATGGTAAGATGCACCTTGAATATGCCGTGCAATTTTGGGCACTTGTCTTAAGAAAGGATATTATAATAGTAGAAAAAGTGCAGAGACGCCCTATGTTAGCCCTGCTCAATAGTCCATCACAACGCCATGGGTTGTCCCGCCCCTCCCTTAAACTTCGAGATTTGCTTTTGCATCCGTTGTTTATTTCATGTCTGCTTACCCGGTGCACTGGCTTGTTATATATGCCCATTTTAGAGCCTTGTAGCGGCTTTAATTGAAAATCCAATAAAATTGTGTTATTAAAAAAAAAAAAAAGGAAAAAGTTCAGAGACGGGCGACTAAATTAATAAGGGGTATGGAAGATTTGAGTTATGAGGAAAGACTAACAAGCTTAAACCTGTTTAATTTAGAGAAATCATGCCATAGAGGGGATCTGATAACTTTATATAAATTTATACAGGCCATTATAAACCATTGTCTGGAAACCTATTCATTAATAGGACTGTACACAGGACACGAGGTCACCCATTTAGACTGGAAGAAAGAAAATTCAGCCTAAAGCATAGGAAGGGTTATTTTACAGTGAGAACAATAAAGCTGTGGAATTCTCTGCCTGTTGAGGTGGTTGGGTCAGAGTCTGTACAGACTTTTAAACAACGACTGGATGATTTCCTGCAAAAACATAATATTAAGGGTTATAATACAGTATTTAATATGTGGGTAAAAGCTTCTTGATCCAAGGAGAAATCTGACCGCCATCGGGGGTCAAGAAGGAATTTTTTCCCAGTATGTTGCATATTGACGAGCGCTTCAGACTGGGTTTTGTGCCTTCTTTTGGATCAACAGTAGTAGGTGATGTGTGAAAGGCTGAACCTGATGGACGCATGTCTCTTTTCAGTCTATGTAACTATGTACCTAAAGCTACTGTATAGGCCAGACGCATACTGGAGCATCCAGCCTCCTCCCCAGTCCCAAGACTGACGATGGCAGAGGAAGCCACAGCTCATCACATCTGGACAACCCACCAGTGAACCCAGCGCTTGATTCAGGCTCGGGTCAGACGAGCGCAGTGTCCACGTCCATGTTGCTGCACATTTTGACGTCCGTGGTAGCATACAATTATGATCAATAGAGACCACACACGAAGTACGTCCGCACAGAAGTGCGGACGCACAACGGACGCAGGTTAGGCAAGAACGTAAATTTAGTTAGAACAGACGCACAAAGTGCGCTGCATCTGCATAGCTTTGTGTGTGAGTGATGGAACGAAGTCAGACTGCATTTATACATCCAGCATTTTTGAAGGACAAAATGTTTTTCATATTAAATTTATTTCCCCTCTACATCAATCAAAAAAAAGTCAGTCACAAAAACGGACTGTGTAGCCACTACATTGTCATCAGTCAGAAAGTACGTCCGTTGTGCTCGGACGCACAGAATGCGCTCGTCTGACCCTAGCCTTAAGATTTGCCCCCTCTTCCCTCCTTTTTTATCTCTTGAAATGTATGGTCGTGTTTGGGCATTGGGTTTCCCAATAGGAACCTTATTAGTTTGATTAGCTATTTACGAGACAAGCTTCCTAACCGCCCAATCAGTTCTTACATGTGCTGTGAGAATGTGATGTCATAACGCTTCTCTAATTCATAGTGCTGAATAATAAAGAGTGAGGTTTTAGGTGTCCACAAATTAACTCTGAAATTGGTTTGTGACAGCAAAATAGGACTCTATGCTGTTTGGAGAACGCAGTCACTGTGCTCCCCATTAAGGCATAGGAGGCTGTCAGTGGAGATTATATGATTTTCAGCAACAAGCAACATGTGGGAACTAATCCTCTATACCGGGTCTCATTCTTGCATCGCCATGGTAACCTGGCATCTGGGATTCTCAGCCCTTATCTATCTTTACAGCCATAATATTATACGCGGTGTACACAACAGAAATGGTGGAAAGTATTTGAAACAAGTTCACAAGAGAGGTTTAAACAAGATAAACGAGGTACAAAGGTGAAACCTTTGCAGTATGTGTACACCGCTGCACAACTGATGCAGGGCAATGCGTAGAGATGGAAAGACATGACGGGGAGGGATGATGCACCAGAGGATTATCAGGTCACAGGACATTAATGTTTAGGCATTACTGAAGCCAAGTGTGAGATCTCACTGAATGAGAATGGGCTATAAACACTGCATAGTCAGGCCTCCCACATTTTTAGTGTAGTTTACAGATTTTGGGACGATGGGTACAATCCCTATTATATAAATCACCTTTTTTTCCCCACTGATCCATACACTGCAAAAAACATATTTCCACCCCCCCCCCATGTGACATATTTTAGGACCTGAACAAAACATGTCACTTAAGATTTCTAGCCCCATTTATTAGAGTTGAGACTTGTTGCTGGGAGTTTTATGACTTTACAGCTCGCTTATACACCTGCACATTCTGAATATATGGAGGAGCCCCTAAAAAGCGGGAGATTAGGAGAGAAAAGATAGAGGAAGCCTGTCCACTGATTTGGTGCCCCCAATGGACAGTCAGTGCACTGATCAATGTTACAACTGAAGGCCAATTGCGCAGCAACGTGTGATGACCTGTAGCCATCTCTGCCCACATAGAAGACATGGTGGCGCCTGCTGCTAAAATTGGGTAAGTAACGGCTGTTATATCTCAAGGGATAAGGCATTGCATCAAAGGATGACATATTGCATCAAGAGATTGAGTTATTGCACCTGGCCTCTACAGGCGCACTTTAAGTGGTCATGGAAGCTAGAAAGTCCCTTTAAAATGTTGTTGTTTTTTAAATATATTGAGAAAGTATCAGACATTTTGTTGTGCACCATTAAGAAGTCCCACCAGATGGAACAGCACACTCCAAATTACTACAGAAATATTCCGACAGTATCATTTAACACTGGCTTTTGCCCAACTCAACACACAGTTCTTCACATTGCTTTTGAACTGAACATTCTCCGTCGCGTTCGAGACTTTCTATAACTCAATGGAAACCACTTGTTACCAGAAACGGGCATGAAGAAAACATGTAATTATTTCTATTTTGAATACACACTTGAAATATCACATTCATTCTCAGGAAGTTGTTGTCCTGCATGAGCAGCTGTCTCTTTGAGCTGAATTTTATGTTAATTACTTCAAATCACACAGAAAAAAAATATGCAGAGGGAAAGAAATCTATAATGTCTATAAAGAATAATCTTTTGGTTGCTTCACTTTCATCCCCGAGCTTTGATTCGGGTATTCAACGCGTTCTTGTCAAGCGGAAAAGTGGTGAAATATGAATACGTGAAGCTCCACAAATTAGCATGTCAAAAATCCACTACATACCTTGGGGGCAGGTACATGTAAATCATGCTTGTTTACTTAGTACGTTGACACACTGTGTCCGTGACCGTTGCCAAGTACCTCCGGGACGAGATATTCTACTGGTTTCTTTTTTATAATGTAGTTGTACAGAATAGAAAGCTGATCTTCCAATTATTCTCATTGGAGAGGCGCTTCTATCACGTTGTCTGTTGAAACTATACAGACCGGCACCAGCCCTGGACTTAAAGGGATACTCTAAGCAACATGACCACCTAAGCTATTTTAGGTGGTCATGATGCCCGGAGTATCCTGCCCTTTGTCCCCCCTCCCTCCGCTCAGCCGATCTGCAGAAAAGGCTGAAAACAGCTGAGAGAGGCGGAGGACTTTACTCCGCCCTCCCAGCTGTCAGTCAGCAGAGCGGGAATCATATTTCCCGCTTCTGCCGACTTTTGCCGAGTAGGAGACGTCATCGCGCTTTCAGCGCGATGACGTCTCCTACTCCCCGCAGAAGCTGGCGGCTCCCTCTTCGGGTTAGTGTTGCGCGCATCCTCTTGCGCGCAACACTAATCCTCAGAGGGAGCCGGAGGAAGCCTGCCGATTGGCTGGCTTATGTGAGAGGCGCGCATGCGCGCTTCTCACGTAAACCAGAAGCCAAGACGCAGCAAGAAGAAGGACGGGAGCGGAAGAGGAGGGAGGTGAGTATAAAAAAAAAAAAACGCCGCTGGAAACCAGAGGATTTTAAAGGTAAGTATTGCAGTTACAAGAAAAGAAAAAAAAAAGAAGGTTTTATTAAGGGAATAGGGATAGGTTAGGAAAAAAAAACGGGGGGTGATTTTTTTGTTGGAGTGTTCCTTTAAGGCATATTTGACCTTCTCAAAGCTAAAAATGGAGGTTAGGGTGGGCAGGGTAGGGGTTAATAATTATCCCTTCCGGGGCGTGGCCGGCACCGCATGGAAGCAGACGTGCTCTGGTGGAGCTCCGCAAGACTTTCATGATTTCAGCAACTTTTACTGGAGTTTCCACCTAGAAAACCCTTTACTGGAGTTCCTGCGGGGCTGGCTACTACGTGGATTGCTCCGGGGCCCATTTCTGTCCCCCCCCCGGGGTGCAGCTGAGATTTTCTGTGGTTTTATTTTTCGGGCCTGGTCGGCTGTCAGCCATTTTGCAGCCTACTCTGTATTGCCTGCCGGGTCTCCAGCTTCCCCGTGTCGGGCGCTCGTTGGTCGCGAGCAGTGAAGATGGAGGGCCCCCTTTTTTTCCGACTGTGACTGAGGTCCCCTTGATGAGATGGGAACGGGAGTGTACGGCGTGGCAGGACTGGGAGCGCCCCTCCCCCCCGGTGAGCGGAATGGAGGCGATGTTTGCAGACATGGAACGGTGCTTGAAGTGGAGGCCGGAGGAGGAGGGAAAACCACTTTTATGCGGTTCTTGGCATCGACTACTGACCGTATTGACGGTTGGCCAGATGCCTGCGGATTCAGAGTTTGAAGAGGAGAGGACCGGGGTGCTTATCGGACGATCGGCGTATAAAGATCCTATTGAGGAGGAGGTTCCGCGCAGCGCTGATTCGACACGACCTGCTTCTGAGTCGGGCTCGAGCTGCAGGATGACCGGGGGGATCCCTGAGTCACGAGGAGACAGTGCTGCCTGCGTGGACCCGGATGAGCTGACGGTCGCTGAGAGAACGGAGGTGACCGCGTCTGTGAGGTCTGTGATGAAGGCAAAGGGAAGCTGAGGCCTAGCTGCCGAAGAATGGATGTACTGGCCTTGTTTCCAGTTACTGGGTTGTGCGGCCCCGGGAGAGCCATGGAGGCAGAGCATACGTGACCCGTACCCTTCCCGATGTGCCATCCACGCAAATGGCGGTGCCCCTGCATTGCCTGCATTACGAGAGGTATCATTTCGGGATGCGGGCTGAAAGACCTTTTGTGGTGAAGTTTCCTCCAAATTTTTATTTTAATTTTATACAGATTTCTCTGATCGCCCATCGAAAACCCCCCCCCTTTTGCTTTCATTTCCTTTAATTAGCTCTCTTTTTATGAGGAAATTTTTATTTTTACCCCCCCCCCCCTCTTTTTTCGTTCCGAATTTTGAGACACTTTTGAGGACTTATTTTCTTTATTTGCTGACTTTCTGATTTCACTGAGCCGTAATATGCGAAACATTTTATTTTATTCCCTCATTCCCCCCCCATGTCGAGACTTTGATTTTTCTTTTTGGCGGCAAGACCCCCCCCCCTCCCCCTTTGATTCTATGTATCTTATCCATTTTCCCCCTTGTTTTATGCTGCTCAGAGATACTTCGGATATTATTTTTTCTTTTTTTTTTTCTTTTTCCCTGCTGACATTCCCTGGATGGGGATAAATTTGAGACTGATTTTTCTCTTACTTTTATTTTTGTATTCTTCTGAAGCCCTTTTGATGGCGATCGTTACTACTCCCCCCCCCCTGTTTTCTGAAATCCGGCCGATTTTTCATATGACCCCCCTTTTGTTATTTTCTACCGAAGTGCTTATGTTGATAACATTACCTGTGGCCCTGCGAGGCCCTCACTCTCTGTATATGATGCCTTCATTTCAAAATAAAATTTTTAAATATATATATAAAAAAAAAAAAAAGATGTGCGCACCAACGCTGGGAGAAGTTGAGTGCGTGCATGGTATATCGCGGCTGCGCAGAGAAGGAATCATTCCGAAAGCCGGTGGAGGTTTTCTTTTCTTTCTTTTTTCTTCAAATTTGCATCCTCTAAGCAAATAGATCAGCGGTTTTGCATTTTTCCAATGATTGTTTAATCACCGTTCATATGGGAATGTATAAAAAGGGTATTAGGACATTTGTGAACTATCTGAGGAAGTGGGTGTGCCCCACGAAATGCATTGAGCAAAGTTCTGTACGCCAGAAATCAAGCCAGAGACCAAGCCGAACATCCATGCTCAGCAAGTGTTCCATTCTAACGAACTCCAGTTTATGCTGAGCCAGCGTTCCATTCCATTCCAACAGGCTTCGATCTATATGTTGATGGACTGCAGACCGGAGGTTTGGAGTACAGAAATCGGGAGGTTCTGGCCATTGTGGCAAATGCTGTTTTGCACATTTATTTGTGCCTTATTTTTGTGAGTTTGTTTTAACACTGTGATTTTTTTAAAAAAAAATGTATTAAATAAATAATTATCCCTTCCAGTAAAATTAGCTAAATTAAAGTAGAATATCAAAGATAATGAATAGAAGGGTTACAATGAGACGGCTATTCTGTGCTGGTGTGGCATTCTAAATTAAAATGGACTATCTACAGCTGGCCATGTGCCAGAAATGGTATATACCGATATATATATATATACACACACATACACTTAATGAAGGAGTGGTGTTAATCTGCCACAGCTCAGTACACCTTAGTTTAGAACTTTAATGGTCCTTACAGCCAGGCATAGTTTCATGCACATAAGCAAAGGTTTGTGTATAAGAACTGTAGCTTGCCGTAGGATAATCTGGAGCCATGGGAGGAAACGAAAGGAAGAACATGAGGTGATACCAGACCAGCTGTCAGGCTTGTCAAAGGAGCAAGAGGACAATGGGGTAATCATTTATTTTGTTACTTTGTGAACCACCGTTTCAGTAACAATGGGGATTGTTGTTATCCAGTTGTCTTGATAAATGTGTTACTGTTTTTTTAGTACAGTGTGTTACTCTTTTTCGGAGAGATTTTGTTCACTTGATGAACCCTTTGATGGGTGGGCAGGGGCGGACTGACATCACCCAGGGCCCCAGGACTAAATAAGGCAAGGTGCCCCCCCCCGACCACACCCCTGCCCACATTCTCACCCAAACTCCTCCAGCTCCAGCCCTACCCCAGGCCCCAGTGGCTAGGGTAGGGGTCCTACACAGCAAGTCAGTCAGCGGATGGCCCCATCCATTGGACAAGGCGGCAAGCCAGGCCATGGCTAGGACCTTGGCCCAGGTCCTATTTACCCAACCTCTCAGTCTGACCTGTGGGTGGGCACACTTTGATAAAGAACCACTGTAAGTGGACATTTGAATCCTTAAACACATATTGTGCATTTAATCAATTACAGGTCAAATACAAGAAGACAGTAAGTATTTTAGAAGCGAGTATTCCTAAAGTTGTACCAATTTATAAACATTAAAATAAATCCTTTTCTGTCTGTTACTTGGCTTATGGATACTGTTAAAATAAAGACAAATTATCAAGTACAATATTAAACCTGAGATGCCTTGATTTTCTTAAAGTGCAGAAGCCACACTGTAAAACCTAGAGATTATAACCTTCTGGATTTAGGAAGAATGAATCTACCTACAGATTAATAATAACTGGCCCTTGTCAGAACTGAAAATTCAGGAACTAAGAACTGTGGGAGATCTTCCATGAACTCCTTAAAAGACCACTCTAGCCACCATCACCACTTAAGCTTAGTGATCCTGGTGACCGTAACCTATCACAGCCACTTTGAAAGGTCACTGTGACCCGAGTGTCCTCCACACCCCCAGTGGGGTGTCGATCAATCCTCCAAGAAAGGGAGGAGAATTACTTCAGCCAAGACAGCATAGATACTTGACCCTGATCTGGCTTCCTGACAAAGTCAGGAATGAACACTAGTTGATTGGTGCCTATAGACAATGGCTCTCCATTCACCTCACATTTAGAACCATTGGAGCGGCTGCATTCTCACTAAAAAATATACATTAAAAAGCCACCACATACGCTACACATATCATGCACAGGCTTCATACATAGATCTGAAACAGCCAACATATGTTTTGACCAAAGTATTTGTATGTTCACTATGAGGCGTTAGGGGGCTACCATTATGTCAGTACAGGACCCCATAATTTCTGATGGCAGCCCTAATGTGAAATAAAAGCCAAAGAAAAATTGGACTAATAGCCGTACCATGCGATGTGGAAGCTGCAGTGATTGATTCCCTGGCGTGTGCATCCACTAACCGCTGTAGATTTTTGAGGTGAAATAATGTCACATTTGTTAAGTCAAGGGAAAATTTGGGGAAATATTGTGGTCATGTTTTGCTCCTGTCTTCTACATTGTGAAGATAAAAAAAAAATATCTCTGGGAAGACCAGGGCAAATTAATCTTACTATGACATGTGACAGATCTGATTTTCTGTGCTTCAACAGGAATGTGCAAAGAACAAGCGTGGCATTTATTGAGAAATGGATTTTACTAATAATAGAGCAAAGTGTTTCTTAGAGAAGCAACAGCAGTGATGGGGATTCTCTGATAGATGAAGTTCTGTTAAACTAAAAAGAAAGAAAAATTGACGGACTCGTTAAAGAAATTACAAGACAAGAGATTTGCCGATATGCAATAACTTGTTTTATGCACAATATAAATGTGTAAGAGTATTTCTGCCATTTAGGAGCCGTAATGGAAAGTGCGGCTTCCTTTTCCACATCTTTTGGATTATCAAAAATAGATTTTTTTTTAAACATTATTACTAGAATCCATCTTTTATTTCCCACAACACTCCGTACTTCTCTATACAAAAAAGACAACACATAAGACATGCCTTCCCACAGTAGGTTTTATATAGTTAAGGAGGGAATCCAGCTACCCACGTCAGTTCATTTGATGGATTTCCCTCCTGTAGCTAAGAATTTCTAGTACCATATGGTAGCACCTCGTATGTGCGGCCGCACAGTATGAAGAAGTGCCGTGTGCCCAGGAAACCACAGAGGATCTGGCTATTGAACATTCAAATAGCAGGGAGTACAGAATAGCTGTGCCTTTTAGGTAATCTGTTCCCTTTAACTCTGATGTCAGAGAAAATAGCATATAGGTTTGCAATCAATTGGCAGGCAGCTTGCTCAGCAGGATAGCCGCCATGTGGTATCTGAATAAAAGGGTATATTGGCGCGTTCAATACTGAATTAAATTGTTTCCGATACATCCCTACTCCACGCTGGATACAGATTGAAGTGCGTTTAATGATACAGCCGCTGCCATTGTCAGAAAAAGGAAGAGAAAATGTTCAGTTAATGATGCATTGACTCAAACAACTAGATCTATTTTCCTAAGCGGATGCCTTACAGAAAGGATCCAATGTGCCTCCTGTTATTCCCTGTAAATTACGAGAATCTTCTATTGTTGTCTGAGTGCTCGTGATACAGAGACGATGGCCATCAAGAAAAAGAAGCGTTTGGGTTTAATAGGGCTGTGAGACGTGGCGTATCCCAGTGACGCACAGTCCTTCAGGTGCCATTCATCCTATAATCCGTTACTGCTGGTGATCCAAAGGATGACAACATTAAAAACTTAAAGAGAATATCCGAATGTGCTGGAATGGGGTAAAAATACTGTTAAAAGACAATTAGACTTCTGCTTTGATCAAAATAGTAAAAAATGTTGGGTAGATCTACAACAGATAAACACAAATACACAAAATAGTGCAGTACAACAAGCAATCACTTATATAGCCCCCTAGGATCTCACTCACACGGAGTATATTGATATCAGGCATTCCAATGCTTCCCGGGAAGTCCTGATCTCATTCCCGGATGAAGTCCAAATTGTAACGGACGAAACGCATTGGAATATTTTAACTGTGTTATTAATAAATTATCCATTTGCTTATATCTGGCGGAGTCTATCCTGTGGTCCCTGTATCCAGCGGGTGCGATCAGAAGGACTGTCTGGGAAACATTTGACTGGTAACATGATGTGCCTGGTATCAATATACTCCATGTGAGTGAGGTCCTAGGCTGCTTTATAAGTGATTGCCTATTGTACTGCACTATTATGTGTATCTGTGTTTATTTATTATAGATCTATCCCACATTTTTTTTACTATTTTGTCATTTGGTTGACGTCAGAAAGAGGGGATGTCAGAAAGAGGGGGTGTCAGAAAGAGGGGGCGTCAGAAAGAGGGGGCGTCAGAAAGAGGGGGCGTCAGAAAGAGGGGGCGTCAGAAAGAGGGGGCGTCAGAAAGAGGGGGCGTCAGAAAGAGGGGGCGTCAGAAAAGGGGGCGTCGTAGGAGAGATCACGGTGCTAATATTTTATGTAGCTATTCACCACAAAGTGTTGTTTTTTCTGTTTTGATCAGTCTGCTACTACCACACAATAATTACTGTATCCCTGAACATTCAGAATTTCTGAAACGCACCAACACACAAGTGATTATTTAATCAGTGTGAAAGTCTAATAACACATTCACTGCTGATTCTCATTGTGGAAATCTGTTGTGGGGGGGGGGGATTTATGAAATGTATAGGGGGTTATTCAATAAGCAAGTATGGCGACTTCGGCAAACCAGAGAGGGACATTCAAATAACCGGTGAAGTTTCACCGAACAGTTAAAAAATGGTGAATGGTACCAGCATTTCTCTTACAAAGAAAGCGTAGAACTGCAGCTATTCTCACTTAGTAGAAAGCGATTTTGCATAAAATTACTGGGTCTTGCTAGTGGTTTTATGGAAAGTCACTTGATAGTGAAGGGGTTATGGTGTCAATCTCTATAGATCTCCCATACAAACTACTGTGTAAATACTGCTGAATATTTTGTAGATTCTCAGAGTCCATCTTTAACAGAACATCCAATAGCAGGCTGTAGAAACCTCAGCTCTGACATACAGGGTTATTCAAAGAGAATCGAAAAGTCACCGCACGTTCAGTGACTTTTCGTTTTCTTCAATTCGGCTTGATTTGGCGATCCCATTTCGGTGACCCTGCGGTGTATTCAGCAAGCACCACAGGGCCGTCGTAGTGCAGGGAAAAGCCACCACAAACCCGACGAACACTCACCGCAAAATCCGGCGACCGCTCACCGAAAACCGCAAAAACTTCTGGATTAACCCCGCCGAACACGCCAGAGAAACCCGAGCAGCCGCCGATCACAGCACAGAGCAGCCGCCGGAAAAACCCAACACACAGACGAATGGAGTGAAAAATAACAAAAAACAGTACGCTTGAATGTTTGAAAAGTGAAACGCTGTTTGCAAACAAACTACAGACTGAAAATGTCTGTAATTTACACATAAGATCCAATGAATGATAATAAAAAGGGCCGTTACAGAAAAAAGAAAAAACTATTTTTTTTTTAATTGACAATTTTTATTGTGCATAGATTAAAATACAATGAACAACCGTATATTATAGAAACATCATAGGTATAAAAAAAACTCAATAAATGGGTTGTACAAGGGGGTCGTGTCGCGCACCATTTTTTCTTTCTTTTTTTCTAATAATCATATTAGCCGACAATCCGCTCAATAAACAAAAAACAGTTTCCAATAAAGGAAAAGCAAAAATAATAACATTAATTCGATATTAGAGCTATGAAAACCTATTTAAACATACATTCAAACATAACATAACAGTGGACCGCCCGGCCGTTCCGAAAGACATCTGAGATTCAAAGTATAGCATTGGATAAAATGTAAGTAGGTTCAGTCTATGGCAAGATATTAGAAGAGTTGCGAAGGTATAAATGAAGGTAAAGGTTGGAAATCATAGTTCAGGTTGAAGAGGGTTACGTCCTGCTACCATTTCTGCCGAATACCAAGCAGTGTATTGTATCAAAGTCTTGATCAGTGTATACATGGAAGTGTCAAGTGTTGGGAAGTAACATTGCCAAGTCGTAAGGAATGTCTTAGCATATGTTTCTTTATTTATTAGAGTGTGAAGCCAATCCATTCTGAAAAGAGGCTTCAATTTAGTTTGAAAAAGAGCGGGATTGCGTTAGTGTGGTTCCAGGTCTGTAAAATCGTTTTGCGACCCACCGCGGCAACCAAGGATAAAAAGTGTTTGTGACGAATGTGTAGAGAGGTGGTGGGACCAAAAAGGAGAAATTCTGGAGTCAGTGGTAAGGATTGTTTGGTTGTAGCAAGTATATATGTGCTTACTGATGACCAGAATCGACGTGTAACTGGACATTTCCAAAAGCAATGATACAAATCAGCATGTTTATCTGGGCATTTAAAGCATGTAGAGTTCGGTTTCCATCCCAATTGATACAATCATCGTGGTGAATAATAATTGTGATGTAGTATTTTTATAAACATTTCCTGATATGACACTGAAGGTAATAGTTTGATCATATAGTTATGAGCCGACAACAAATCATCTGTAGAGAGTGATGGCACATGTGAGATCCACTGAATTGGGCTCGTCTTAGTCAAAGACCAGTCAACAGTATAGCGTAGTATATTATATAACGAAGAGATAAAGTATTTATGTGTGGAACAGTTCTTGATGTGATTATCAAGACGGTTAGTCCAGTCAGTAGAAGTGAAATTAGAAGGAACCTTAGAAAAATAGGAACGTAGTTGGAAATACGCAAACCAGGGGATGGACAGAGAAGGGTAGTCGTCACGCAAAGTAGTGAGCGGAAGGATAGTATTTGTGGAGGGGTCTAAAACCTGGTGTAAGAGACGTAGTCCCCCTCTGGACCAATCAACAAATGTAGAACATGGAGTCACAACCAAAGTGTGGGTTTCCCATCAATGGTAAAAAGAGTGAGGACGTGGGGCAGGCTTTCATCGTTGAGCGAGACATTTTCCATGCCTTAACAGTAACTGTAATTAGCGGATTTTGAGTTAATGTGGTAGGAAGGTCAGTGTAGGGACAATGTAACAAGAATGGGAGAGAGTGATTAGGAGACCAAGTAGCGTCCAATTGGACATCGGAAAATTGTGAATGGTTTTGAATCCAGTCCGCCGCATGGTGACACTGCGCTGCCAAATTATATTCCCGTATATTAGGTAGATTGAAACCCCCACGATTTAGGTTGGTAAAGTTTAGTTAGACTTGAGGCGTGCTGCGGAGCCTTTCCATAAAAATTTACGGAGAGCCGCATTTAACAATTTCTCGTCCTTTGGAGTTAAAAGAATAGGTAGAACCTGTAACGGATATAGAAGTTTCGGAAAGGTAATTATCTTGTAAAGATTAACCCTACCATAGAGCGATAATGGAAGATTATGCCATCTATTAAAATCGTTTCTGTTTATATCGGACTTTTGTGCTGACCCTGCGCGGTCTACTGTTGTTTTTGTTTTGTTTTTGTTTTGTTGCCTATTGTGCACTGTAAAACCTTTAAAATAAAGAATTTAAAAAAAAAAAAAAATCGTTTACCACTATTTTAATGATTGATGGAATATTAAGGGCATAAAGGTTATTTAAATCTGCTGAGATGTGTACCCCTAAGTATTTCGAAGAGTTTTGGGACCATGTGAGGGGTATATGCGCCGGTAGCTGAGGCGGGGGGAGTGTTGTGGAGGTGAAGAGCCGTAGATTTGCCCAATTTACTCTTAACCCTGAGATATCCGTAAATGTATTTAAAAGCGGAGATATTGAAGGTAGTGCTTCTGGTATATTTTCAGTAAACAAAAGCAAGTAGTCTGCAAAAGCAGAAGCTTTCAGTTGTATTTTGCCCACCATAATGCTACAGAAAGCAGGAGATTGTTCAATGGCTCGTAATAAAGGATCCAATGCTATGTCAAATAATAATGGCGAGAGTGGACAACCCTGTCGCACTCCTCTACCCAGCATAAAGTATGGGGAGTCCTGTCCATTCGTAACAATGCAGGAAGCGGGATATCTGGTTATATTTCGAATAAAATCAGTGAACATCTGGCCATAACTACGATGAGACAATATGCGGAATAAATGCAGCCACGTAACGGAATCAAAAGCTTGTTCGAGGTCTAAGCTGAGCAAAGTCGGATGAATACCTCTAGAACCCTGACGGGCCCCCAATACCGACACCACCGCCCGTCGAATACCAACTACTGAGTGTCGACCATGCACAAAACCTAATTGATGGGGAGTCAAAAGGTCCGGGAGAAAGGATTGGAGTCTTGTAGCTAAGATTTTAGTGAGAAGTTTGTAATCGGTGTTAAGAAGGGATATTGGGCGATAGGAGGACATATCAGTCGGTGTTCCCGGTTTAGGAAGTAAGATTGTACGGGACGCATTAAAAAAGTCTGTAGCGTTGCGCGAAACATATATGTCATTAAACATAGTTGTCAATATAGGACATATTTGAGGTTTTAGGATTTTATAATAGTCCGCTGTCAAACCATCCGGGCCCGGTGATTTGCCCGTCTTAAGTGATGATATAGCGTTCTCCACCTCCTGTTCCGAGATGGGGCCGTCCAAAATTTCCTTTTGATATGTTTGAAGCCGAGGCGCCAGATAAGTTTCTACAAAGGTATTACCAAGGTCAACATTGTCCTGTGGCGGCTGAGAGCGAGCCCGAAAAAAATCATAAAATAAACTATTTATGCGGCCAGGTGAGGTAGTAGACAGTCCAGTCCCAGTGGAGAGACGTGTAATAGGTTGACACTTACGTCTGGAATTAGCCATGCGCGCCAAAAGCTTGCCTGACCTATCCCCCCAGCGATGAAAAAAATTGGGTCTGAAAATCACAGTGTTCCTTCGCTTTAGGATGAATAGTAGTTTCCAGGTGTGGTTTAGCCTGAGTGTAAATAGCATAATTATCAGCCGTCGGATATTGCTTATACGCTGTTACGCTGTTACCAAAGTAGGGAGCATAGAGGAACACAGTTCATGACACACACTCTTGTATTGACATGTTTTTGCTGATGAATGAAAGGCGTAATCCCTTTCCAAGGGATGTAACACCCTCCATATGTCATGTAAATTTAACGTGGCAACCAAGGTTTAAAGGCCCCGTGAGGTGGAGCGCGGAACAGTCGTGGCCGATCCTGACCTGTCCGAAGCAGAATTGAGAACCTCATTAAAATCACCCCCCAATATCAGATTTGGGTTAGAGATATCTAACAAAAGTTGAAGGAACCTGTAATAAAAAGAGTCATTAGGACTATTTGGTGCATAGACATTGATAATACAGTATTTTACATTGTTGATGAGCAAGTGAAGAAAGATATACCGTCCCTCTGGATGGTATATACAGGACTCAGAAAAAACGATTAAAAAAAAAAAAAAAAACAACGTAAAAATGCCTAAAAGATCCTAAAAAAATAAATAAATAAAAAACTTTTTACTGCAGAATAATATAATAAATGGTTTATTAGATATTGGATTACAATGGGAATATTTCTAACATTGAAGCCTATGGGATTCTCCTGAATAAACCTGTCGAATGAAATCACCGAACAGCAGGGAAATTCGACAACTTTTCACTGCTGGTTTTTGTTCTCTGAATAGACGAAGCATTGTTTCTCTATGGGGATTTCACTGCCCTTGAACAGGCACCGTATGTGCAGGCAATTCGCCAGGATTTGGTGAACGGCCTGTTCTCTGAATAGCCGAATGGGCCAGGAAATGTAAGCGTACGCTGAATTTCACTGTTCGGTTACCTTTCGGCCACAATTCGGATCTCTTTGAATAACCCTGATAGTCATTGTCTGTGAGTGTCTGGGCTAGGGTCAGACGAGCACATTCTGTGCGGACTGTGCGTTCGTGCACAACGGACATACTTTCTGACTGACGACAAGGTAGTGGCCACATGGTCTGTTTTTGTGACTGACGGTTTTTTTGACTGATGTGGAAGGGAAAATAAATATGAAAAACATTTTGTCCGTCAAAAATGCTGGACGTCAAAAATGCAGTCCGTCTGACTACGCTCCATCACTCACACACAAAGCTATGCGGACGTTGCGGACGCAGCGCACTCTGTGCATCCGTTCTAGCGGATTTACGTTCTTGCCTGCCTTGCGTCTGTTTTCCGCGTCCGTTGTGCATCCGCAGTTCAGTGCGGACGTACTTCACGTGTGGGGCTCAATTGGTCATAATTATATGATATAACGGACGCACAAATGTGCAGCAAAACGGACGTGATCTGTGCGCTCTTCTGACACGGGCCTTACGGTGTCTTACAGTGTAACACATTAACATCCCCTGGAACCAAACACTCTCTGTTGGTTGTGGTTCCATAAATATTGATACACTACGGTTGACAACGATGATCTATATATATATAAACACGAAAGTCCTGACTGACTCATCAACGCCCAGCTGAAACCGTTTAACCTAGGAATGTGAAATTTTGAAGGTGCACTGTTTTAAGAATGTGGGCACCCACTAAGGAAGCATTTTTGGAAACTCTGCCCCTAAGGGGGTGAAAAAGGGGGTTGAATATTTTAAACATGATACCTATAGCTCAAAAACAGAAGATGTTACAGATGTGAAAATCGGTATTTAGATTCTTCTTGAAAAATAAAATAACACCTAATTTACCGTTTTTCAAAAATTAAACTGGGGGGGCGAAAAAAGGGGTTGAATATGTTAAATATTTTAAACAGGATACCTATATCTTAAAAACAGAAGATGTTACAGACTTGAAAATTGGTATTTAGATTCATCTTGACAAATAAAACATGTATTTTACCATTTTCTGAAAATTCCTTTGGGGGGCAAAAAGGGGGGTTGAATACTTTTATCATAAACGCGAAAGTCCTGACTGACTGACTCATCAACGCCCAGCTGAAAACTTTTAACCTAGGAATGTGACCATGTGAAATTTTGAAGGTGCACTGTTTTTATGATTTAGGCGCCCACTAAGGAAGGATTTTTGGAAAATCCACCCATAAGGGGGTGAAAAAGGGGGTTGAATATTTTAAACAGGCTACCTATAGCTCAAAAACAGAAGATGCTACAGATGTGAAAATCGGTATTTAGATTCACCTTGAAAAATAAAAAAAACACATATTTTACCATTTTTCAAAAATCCAATTGGGTGGCGAAAAAAGGGGGTTGAATATTTTAAACAGGATACCTGTATCTCCAAAACAGACAATGTTACAGTCCTGAAAATTGGTATTTAGATTTGTCTTGAAAAATAAAACAAAGCGTATTTTACCATGTTCTGAAAATTCCTTGGGGGGGGCAAAAACGGGGGTTGAATACCTTCATCAGTATACCTATATTTCAAAAACTGAAGATGTCACGGGTGTGAAATTTGGTATTTACAATCTTCGTGAAAAAAACCAAACATGTTTTTTGCCATTTTCCACAAATCCAATTGGGGGGGGGGGCGGGGGAAAGGGGTCTGAATATTTTTATCATTATACCTATATTTCAAAAACCAAAGATGTTACAGACGTGAAATTTGATATTTACAATCTTCTTGAAAAAATAAAAACAGGTGTTTTGCCATTTTCCAAAAATCCCAAGGGGGATGAAAAAAAAGGGGGGCTGAATACTTTTAACCACTTTGCTGCGGAGGACGCGCTCAGCGCGTCCTGCCGCAGGAAGGGTTGGCTGCGGAAGACGCGCTGAGCGTGTCCTCCCGAAGCAGCCTGCGATCGGCCGGATTCCGGACGATCGCTGTGCCCCCCGGTGCGGGCTGACATCTTGGATGTCAGCCCGTCAATCCAGGACTGCCGCAGGCACAATAGATGTCATTGCGGCGGCGCGATGACATCTATTTCAGGCGCCCCCCGCATGTGCGGAGGAGGCGCCTGAAAGGGAGGGGGGTTCCTTCGGACCTCTCTCCCTCCCGATCGCGGGGGTCCTGAGCTTAATGCCAGGCACCGTTTGGAAGGGCACAGCCTGCCCTTCCAAATGGTACCTGGCATTAACCCCATGGGGGCCTGATCACGAATCGGCGCCGAAAAGCACCGGTTCGTGATCCTTTCCCGGAGCTGGCCGACATCTTGGATGTCGGCCAAGCCTCCGGGAACTCCCCCTGAGGACTGGCGTCATCGTGCATAGCACGATGACGCTAGTCCTGGAGTTAACCCCTAGCTGCCACCAATGGTGGAGATAGGGGGTTCCAATGAACCCCCTATCTCCCGATCTGTGGCAGCTAGGGGTTAATGTTTGATATCGATGGATCGGCCAGAGCATGGCCTTTCCAACGATATCAAACATGACCGTGAAAACAGTTTTTAAAAAAAAATTAAAATTAAAAATAAAAAATAATAAAAAAATAAACAAGTTTTTTATTTGTTTTGTTAGTGCAGCATCATTGTTCACATTATAAATTAAATGGGAACAATATTGCTGCATTAACGATTTTTGTATGGGGTGCGTTTGTTAAAAATAGCGAAATTTTCCCCAAAAAAAAATGTAACGAGACCCCATTTCTAATTTTTTTAACAAGCGCACCCCATACAAAATATAACGGCAAACGATCGCATGTTAAAATGTGAAGAAAAAAAAAAAACTTTACACGCTGTAAATTTTTGAAAATTCATATTTTATTGCATATTTTGTTATAATATACAGACAGGACATAACGTATACAAATAATAATGACATATTATGAATCTTCCGAGTCTGCCGGAAAGAACGATATATAATATGTCTGGGTCATATAATAAAATAAGGCTTCAAAACGCGGTTAAACATGATGAGCGAAACCGGTAAAAATGACCTCAGCACACAGGCGGGAAATGCCTCAGCAGCGAAAGGGTTAAACAGGATACCTATCTCTCAAAAACAGAAGATGTTACATACGTGAAAATTGGTATTTAAATTCGTCTTGAGAAACAAAAAAAAACACCTATTTTACATTTTCCAAAAATCCCAAGGGGGGGGGGGATGAAAAAAAGGGGGGCTGAATACTTTTAAACAGGATACCTATATCTCAAAAACAGAAGATGTTACATACGTGAAAATTGGTATTTAGATTCGTCTTGAGAAAAAAAAAAAACCTATTTTACCATTTTCCAAAAATTCAGTGGGAGGGGTCAAACGGGGGTTGAAT
This sequence comes from Leptobrachium leishanense, assembly GCA_009667805.1. Lineage (NCBI taxonomy): Eukaryota > Metazoa > Chordata > Amphibia > Anura > Megophryidae > Leptobrachium > Leptobrachium leishanense. Next base: position 89,840,645 of record CM019065.1, read on the forward strand.
ATGTTTTATCAGTATACCTATATTTCAAAAAACAAAGATGTTACAGGTGTGAAATTTGGTATTTACAATCTTCGTGTTTTGCCATTTTCCACAAATCCAAATAAGGGGGGGGGGGGGTCGAGTGAAAGGGGTCTGAATACTTTTTCAAAAACCAAAATGTTACAGGTGTGAAGTTTGGTAATTACAATCTTTTGAAAATAAAACACGTGTTTTACCATTTTCCAAAAATCCAAGTGGGGGTAAAAAAAAGGGGGGTGAATACTTTTAAACAGGATACCTACATCTCAAAAACAGAAGATGTTACAGATGTGAAAATTGTTATTTAGATTTGTCTTGAGAAACAAAAAAACACTTATTTTACCATTTTCTAAAAATCCAGTGGGAGGGGGAAAAAAGGGGGTTGAATACTTTTATCAGTATACCTATATTTCCAAAAACCAAAGATGTTACAGGTGTGAAATCTGGCACTTACAATCTTCTTGAAAAATAAAAAAACACGTTTTACCATTTTCCAAGAATCCCACGTGGTGGGTGAAAAAAGGGAGGTGAATACTTTTCAACAGGATACCTATATCTCAAAAACAGAAGATGTTACAGACGTGAAAATTGGTATTTAGATCGTCTTGAAAATAAAACCACACGTATTTTACCATTTTCCAAAAATCCAGTGGGGGGGGGGCAAAAAGGGGGATGAATACCTTTATGACTATGACTATACCTATATTTCAAAACCCAATGATGTTACAGGTGTGAAATTCGATATTTACAATCTTCGTGGAAAAAAAAACATGTTTTACCATTTTCCGAAAATCCAGTTAAGGGGGGGTGGGGGAAAGGGATGTGAATACTTTCATCAGTATACCTATATTTCAAAAACCAAAGATGTCACAGGTGTGAAATTTGGCACTTACATTCAAAAAACCTCAAGTTTCTTTTAAAAAACAATTTTAACAAATCCTAAAATCCACGCGAGCGAAGCCGCGGGCAAAAGCTAGTAGGGAATAAACCTGGAACAACTTTGCCTGTAGTAACACTGGAAACAACAGTGAAGTTTATGTAGGACCTCAACGGTATGGAAACACTGGTGGAGAGCACACTGAAACCTGAAATTGCGGCTTCGAATGTCTTGCCTGCCGGTCAATAAATCAGTCACTGATGATGTCAACGCGCACTGTGTGCTGACATCATTCAGTCTCTGAACACTTGCAGCAGCCAGCACAAGCACTACGAAACTTTTATACAAAATTATGCAAATTCAAAACGATGCACAATTTCCCCTGTGTACACAGCTTGCATGCGCAGAGCAAATTTTGCATCGCTTGGAACTTGCGTTCTATTAAATTATTAACTCAAGTGTTCGGTACGCAAATTACGTAAAAAAGCTGTAGGGTCTACTGCATTTCAGAAACCCTAAGTGAAAGGAAGGAGCAGCCTGTGCTGAGAGAGAATTGGTGATCATTTCAGCTAAACTATAAAAAAAAAAAAAATAATTGGGCAGATGGTGTCGCCAATTATTTAAGAAAAAAAAAAGGGGGGGGGTCAATTTTTCATATAGTATCCCTTTAAATACCTGACTAGTGAAAACAAATATCTACCTTCTTCTCAAACATTCTAGAATCTCATTTCACTTTAGGAGCTTAGAGATACCAAAACACTACATTCCAAAGTTAACACTACTGTTAGCGTTAGGATGTAAAGGCGTTCATGCTAGGGTAAGTGATTTTAATGTATGCCCCCATATTCCATACCTGATGCTACCACTGTTAGTGCATCGGAGGCTTACTATACTTTGCAAATCCTATACTTAACATGGGAGCTAAATCAATTTGTAGCATTTCGATAAGTGGAGGTATTACAAGTGCAGGCGCTAATTACTGCAGAGACGCGCAAGCCAAAATATTGGCGCTTTCTAAGAGCTGGTGCTAAATGATTCCGCATATGCAAAATCAATTAACACCCTCTAACCCCCCCCCCCAATATATCTAATACTCACCTCCATCCTGCAGAGAGAACGGTGGCACGATTACACTGCTTGTCGTGGCATGGAGCAGAGTGAGACTGGGAACAAATGGTTCATTGTCTCTCTCCGTGTTCACTCCTAAGTGCTACACAATCTCACAGCCCGAAAGCACAACCCTCCATGGAGTCCTATCCAGGAGCTGATACTCGTCGTGGCGACGTAGAAGCACTACCTCGGGTATCCCAGCGGTTAGCACTGCATTCCAGGTCAAGGTGCAGAGGTAGCACCTGCCCCAAAATATTGTGATAAAATGAAGACTGTACGGGGAAATCTGCACAGATTTTCCCCATTTTAGCGCCAACTAGGGAATTTAGGCCTTAACGTACGGGAAATCAATGATATAAACAAGCATTCCAACGAATTAGAAAAGGTGCTAACACAGTGTATTTAAAGAGAGCTTATTTCTGTCACATATTCTAATTATAACCAGCTGGCTGTCAGGACATGTAAAGCGGATTCCAAGGTTACTAATACCATAGAAATCCTCAAGTTAAAACTCACATCACATAGGGGTAAGAAAACAACTCAGGACAGCAGCGCTTCTTAATCTGCCAGAGCTTTTCCACTTTAATTCTGGCTATAAGTACCTGCCAATCTTACTGTTAAAGTACAATTCCCAGATATCAGGCAGGTCGATCATCATATGACAACGTAGTTCACAGTCATCTGCTGTAGCACCTGGGTTTGCCATCAGGACACCGGTCTTGCAGATGCCATCCAGAAGGAAGTTGTAAGAATTCTCTGTTTGCAATTCGGTGAAGCGGCCGAGGAGCTCACTCCATCACTTGGTTAAATCCTCTATAAATCACACATGAAGGAATCTTTCAAGCCTAAACTGTAATCTCCGATTCTTGCTTTATTCATGTATCTCTTGAGAGGATTGCACAAATTCTGCTCTTTGCCTCGTTCAGATGTATTTCCTAACCATCGAGCCGGCAGAAACAGCACATGTCTCCGAAACCGAGGCAGATGGAATTTTATTTAAAAAGGGACAAGAAACACTTTAAGATACGTTTTTCACAAACCTCCGGGTTAATAACCCTGGGCACAACATGCGGCTAGGGCTTATTTAATCTTATTTTGCCTCTGCTAAGAAGAAAAAAAAACCTAAAAAAAATACCGGCACTTTCTGGAGACTTTTTTGCGATGCTGTCTACTTACATTCTAAAGGGTACTCTTTAAATACATTTTTTTTTTATTTTTAAAAATGGGGTACCCATTTACTAAAAGAAATAAATTGTTACAAAAATTGGAAAAAATATCTTGTACTTTACTTTTTTTATTTATATATTGTACGTGGTCATGCATTGAATCATAGGAAAGGCCAGGCTCTGACGTTTCCAATGACACCTACTTGACTGCGCATGGTGCATGGAACCAGAGACGGAAGAGTTCAAATGACCCTGTACCTCCTACAATGGGATTTCAGCTGGGGGGGGGGGAAGCACATGCCCCCTGTGCCCCCCTCCGGATCCGACAGTGACATCAACCAATATTTTGACCAGTGACTGGGTGGAGCTACAGCCAATCAGAATATTTGTGTCCATCATGTCAACCCTGTCTTACAGAGGTTACGGATACAATGTATACACACGGACCAGAAAGTAATCAAAGTGAGAACTAGATTTGTATGAAAAGCATATTAAAGGCTACATGATAGAATGGTTAGTCTTGCAGACTTTATAAAGGTCTCACTAGTCACAATGACCACATAAAGCTTATTTAAGTGGCCATGCTGGAAGACAATACCCCATCGCTATCCCTGGCTGTTGTGAGAGCTCTTCAAGACTGAGGGCTTTCCTATGGCTTGGAGGTGGTCAACTAGGGAACACTCTTTGGAAAAACAGTATCTGAGCCTTACATTGGGGTTGGGGGGTTTTGATGGTGCAGGAATAAAAAATATATATATACTGTATAATCGATAAAGTCCAGCTCCAAATTACTGCATTAAATTGTAAGTTTATTCTAGGGCTGAAACAACTAAATCGATTAATCGACAACTAATCGATGATTTAAAAAGTTGTCAACTATTTCCATTATCAATTTAATCGTTCTGTGTACAGCACACACTGTTTAGAGCCAGACTGAGTTAAGCGTAAATAACGCTCAGCTTTGGAGCTAATTGGAGAAGACGCGCCGCTGCTTTACTAGGTATAATTTAGTTCTAAGGTTATATCAGACACAACCAGTTTGTTTTTATTCCGTTTACAACAGTAGCAGAACTATAATACAAACAATAGGATACTGCCACTGGGTGACGGAGCTGTATGCCTGTGTTTTATCCTTACTTGAAGCTGGAGTCCTGTGCCACCACCCCACCCTCTCTGCCACACCCTCTTTGGTCAGGAACTGCCATTCCCTCACTTTGGTCTGGTCCCTTTCCCCAAACTCACTCCCACACTCAGATCCGGTCTTTTGTCCATACCCACTCCCTCTCACACTCAGGTCAAGTCACTTGAGCAAAGTCACTCCCTTCTACCTCCAGTCCCTCCCCTCACTCAGTTGGTTCACAAAATTATTTAAAAAGGGACACTCTACACCCCGACCACTTCAGCTTATTAACCCCGATTTCATGCTGACATCTATGACCACGTGCTTGTAGCCACGTTCATTTGAGAAAGCAAACATAGGCTTAAGCTACGCATGCAGCATCAACCCATCCCTCTGACCAAGCACTTGCATACCTGGTGTGTGAAAAGTACGCAAGATACGCAATTTGCGTATATACGTACGAAAGTTACGTACACTACGCAAATTGCTTATGAAAAAGGGGGAGGGTTATGCTTTAATTTTTTTACATAAAATTCCTTTTAAGTAAACTTTATTCTATTTTTTTTTATCCGATGAGTCGATTAATCGAAATAATAAATCGGCCAACTAATCGATTATGAGAATAATCGTTCGTTGCAGCCCTAGTTTATTCCAATTGCATAAGTGATTACGTTTCGACCCTCTCTGGTCTTTATCAAGATGCAGGAATTTGGAGCAGAACTTTGATTATTTTTTTTTTGTATTGTTTGACTGGACCTAAGAGCGAGGATCCGTTCCAGCATTTTTGTAACTGTTGAGCAGTTCGTGGTAGCAAATCCTTACTGTACAGGGATAACAGCAGGTATGATGCGCAGTATCTCTATTAAAAACCTTAAAAATATGACTGCAATATAGTTTTTACTCCTGGATCTTAGGTATAGTTAACAGAGTGTATTATACAGGATTTAATAAATGTCAATCTTCTGATAAGAATGTGTATTGTTATTAGGAAGGATGATGGCGATCGAACGTCCTCACAGCGCAACCATATGAGTGGGGGGGGAGACATAAATAAATATAGTAACAATGGTAATGAATGATTTTATTTTATGCCATCTCCGTCATAAGCCAGCAGAGAATAATAACATGGCAGCTTCACATTTTACATGACAATACAGATTTATTTAATGTTTTGTTGTTTTTTTTGGGTGGGGGGGGGGACTGTATTATTAAATGGAGATTCTGCCAAAGAAATAATTTCCTGGGAACATGTCCTCCTACTGCTGCCTTCCATCTGTTATTGTGAGACTCATCTAATGATCTATCATTGTGCACATTTGAAAGGGTACAATGGGGGATGTACATTACGTTTCCTATGCCAAAGACGCTACGCGGATAAACGGATGAGCTGGAAAAATAAAGTGTACTTTAACTTGTAAATTGCTGGCACAAACACAACTTGACCCTAATCTGGATGAGAAACATTTTTACATCTGTTCAAGAAAAGGTCATGAACCGCTCACTAATTGTTAAAGGTTTTTGTTAGTTTTCTGATGATTAGCAATACAAGAGCTAAGAATCTGCTAATTAAATATGTTAAAAATGAGGCATCTGCTGAGATGGAGAGAAAAAATAACCTTCAAAAAGAAAAATCTCATGAACAGCTATGTTTCACATCAAAAGTCCCAGCAATTCCCAACAAAGGAATGTCTAGGACAGAGATGGCTAAACTTGGCATCTAAACCGCTTTAGAACAACATTGCCCATGATGTTCATGCTTTCCACCTCAAAACCAGGGAGATAGAGTGGGCAGCTAAAATTGAAATTACGCCATTAGTACAATCTGTAGTTTACTGTGGCTAGAGCAGCCCAGGTCCTCCTCCTTCCCCCAGCACCAACCCCTTCTCTACAGGAGGCACAAAGGAACACTACTGGTTCTCAGTAAACTTGCTTAATTGAAAGAAGTAAAATGTATTACAGTTTTCAGCATTGCAAAAAAATAAATAATCAGGACATTTTCTATTTCTGTTTACTTATTTCCAGTCCATTACATCCATTCTGCTTGGGGCTAGCAAGCTTAATGGGGCATGCATTTCAAAAATGTCTGGTGATCCTTCCCTCCTTGCGGTTATGTAGGTGATGGAATGGCCGCCACTATATTTCTTTTAGTTTAATTCTGATCTTATTTTGTTGTATTTCGTTCACCCTGTATTTATATGTGCGAATTCCCCTGCTAGAATTACTGTAAAATGTTTCTTGTTTTGTAATTGTATTTCCCCTGCAATGTCTCTCACCAATCTTTCCAGCAGCCACTTGGCTGCATGCTGCAACAATGTATCAGCTAATGTCCGTAACTGTATCCTTTAAGTGAGATGGCCCAGCTGCTGGTTTGTTGGATTCTGGTCCTTTTTGTACCTAGCTTGTACCACTATTAATTGTACGAAGGAAATATGGGTTTTGTATCCTTGTAAAGTGCACACCGGCTTGCCTAAAATTGTTTGATGCAGCCCGCACCGCAGGAGATTGCGAAGGCCGCTGGCAAGTTGCCAAAACCTGCCACATGTTCAACTGCCTGCCCTGGAGACACCCTTACCCCCACCATGGTGCTTTATTGACAGTAGGTCCCCAGGGATGGGAGCCTGGTCATTTACCTACAGGAATAGAAGTATTTTTAAAACCAAAGCTATGCCATTTTACACTAAATTAAACTAAAACCAAACGATGTAAAATATATTTAAAAACACACGATATAAATGAACATAAAGTCTCTTGGGGTTTGAAGCATGGAGCGTTACATCAGCTCCATGACAATGATCATTTTCAAATCAGCAACATACTGTCTATATACAGTATAGTCTTAGATTTGGTGTTTATGGCAGGCTTTTTTCTCGCTGGTCAGAGTTTTGTGGTTGTGTATGGGAATAGCCAGGATTCACATTGGGAGTTAGCCTTACTTTTATTGTTGTCCGTATATATTTTGTACTCCAGCAGATATCGAGTCAGATACATGGTCTGAATAGTGGGTGAAGTAACAGTGGACCAAACACAAGGAGATATAGAGCCCTCCAGTTTAGTTTCAATGAGGAAGCAGGACTGGCTACAGTCTCTTGTTTTTAATCCACACTGAGCCGATAACTATACATGGCTAGAGAGTATAGACAGAGGGGTAAATTACATACATTATGTACTTAGCTGGGTTATTAGGATGCACACAGTAGCTGCCTCTGCACATGCCAGCTGTATTTACCCACAGGATATTTTTATTCAAGGCATGCCATAAGAAGGAGTTGGCAGTGAGTCAGACAACCCTAAAAACAAAAAAACAAATCCTTTTTAATTAACCACTCTTATTACAGAAAAATACATCAGTGCCTATGTAAAAGATTCCCTATTGCAGAGTTATGCAACAGTGAATTATTTAGTATTCTGGACATATGCTCCAAAATGTTGATATTGGAAGAGTTAGAATGAAATTTGAAACCACTTTCAAATAGAACGCACATCGCCAGACACGTAATTACCTAGTAAACGTGGAAACGGTACTCTGGAGTAATAGATGCAATGAGAGCATATTAATCAGATGGAAGGTCTGGTAGATTATTGGTAGAACGTGTGCAGCCTTTAAAATTTAAAAATCAAGCTTTTGGGTTTAAAGGGACTTGAGAAAGGCTCCAGATTGGAACGGAGAAGTCAGGTGAGATGATGTGCCCTTAAAAGAATACTCTAATGAAAAAAAATGTACCCTCCCCTTTCTTGCCCTTAAATAATTGGGTCAATGCTGCTGACAGCATCAGCCCAATTAATTTTTATTTAAAAAGGTAATAATACTGACCTTTTCTCCCTCGGTGTGCACTGTTCGTCCTACCCAGCTAAGGGCTTCCACTATTGGGAAGTTCCCGCACCTGTGCAGACTAGACGTATTGGCAGATGACACTCCTCCGCTTCCCACCATGTTTCCTGCCAAAGTACGAGGAGAGAGGGGCTAAGGCTAGGGTCAGACTAACGCATTTTTCACGTTGTCCGTGAAAATGTGCGTTCGAAGAATGGACGTATTTTTTCACGGAATACGCGATAGCGGTCATACGATGCGCAGTTTCATCCGTGATTTTGTACGGATCATCAATAAAACCCTTTTTGCGTCTGGACGTTATGTTGGCCGGACATTAGCAGCGTCTGACATCTCCTAATCACGCACACACGCCTCTAGCCGACGCAGCGCACTCTGTACGTCAGTACTAGTGGTTTAACGTTCTCGAAAAAATGCGTTCATTTTCCACTTGCGTTGCGCAGCCGGACTTTTGTGCGACCGTACATCGTATATTGGCCGTCATTGCCTGTCATTTGCTGCTAGTGCGGCCGTGATTAAGTGCGCCTGCACGCGCGTTCGCACTGCCTCAGTCTGACCCTAGCCTAAAGTGGTCAGGATGGGTAGAATGTTCTTTTAATAGAAGGTCAAGATCCTCGTTTACCTCTGCCTGTGTGCTCAGTCTTTTTGCCATTGTTTGTGGTTTAAAGGGAATCCAATGACTAGGACGTTTCATGAATTAAGCTGGCGAAAATATAAATGATAAAGATCATCGATATAATACACCAAGAGATAAGGTATAGCCATATTCAACACTGAGCCAGAGATAATGGAGCTGCCATTTTCTGGGACTGTCTAACCAGATCACTCTTATACCCCACCTCAATAAAGAATGAAAGTCCATGAGTCGTAAGGGAAGCTTCAATCCAAGCAAGCTCTTTGTATACTATGGTGTGCTTTCTGAAGAACACATTGGTTGGGTTGAGCTCTATGAATATCCCATAGTAAGCTTTCCTATTGCAGTTTAAAACATTGGTCTGCAATTGTCACAGCCTGCATGTGTATCCCTCCCTTTAATAGCGAGAAATTGACCAACTTGGCTATTTTATTGCAGTTTAGCTGTAATTTCCAGGCCAGCTGGTTGCCTTCCACTTTTGAGGCTCAATGACTGTGCAGAAGCTGTGGATTAAACTGTCATCACGTAATTACAGAAAAAACCTGTTGGAGGTGAAGAGATTCTAAGGAAAGAAAAGGAAAAAAAAATTAAGAGTGCATTTCACAGAGGATTAAAGTGAACCGGTCACAGAGGAGTTTAGATCTCCAGTTATAGCTCACCAAGTCCTGAATATCACATTAAACATTGAGATCATTTTGAGATTTCATCATTAATGAGAGATCCTTCACCATGACTAAGCACTTCGGATTCATGAGTGGTGCAATCTGGTGGACAGTCATCACCATGGACAATCACTGACTGAAGAGAGCAAGAAAACCAACCTGTAGGACGTCTCGCCTTTGGTGGAGCCTCCACCTTAGAGTGTGGTGCCAACAGTTGGATGATTTGACAGGAGTTTTTCAAAAGCTTTGCATTTCTATGCTATACAGTATGACTGGTGCCATGTATAGGAAGTACGTGTCCAAGCAACCACTGCAACTGGTCATGCCTAGCTCCTGGCTGATGAGGGTCCAATAAACCCGAAACAGCGCTGTCCTGGTAGTGGCTTTGACCAGTTGCATAAACCCGATCTCTGCTAAAAAAAAAAGCCATCTAGTATGGCATGGCATTGATTTAAGGGTTCTGTATAAAAACAGACCCAGGATGCAAATAAGTGAGACAGATGTCATTTGCATGTCCTACCCAGAGTTCCTTGCTGCATATGGGGAATGTAGCACAGGAGCTCTGGGATGCAGTTCTTTGAATTGCTGTGATGCGCAAATGGCTTCTGCAATAATAAACACACACACACACATATATATATATATATATACATACCCCAATAATTTCAAGTTGTTTATTAAATTCGCACAAGTGTCATGTTATGCCTTTCCAGGAAGTCCACATGCTTAGTCAAATTCCATCTGGCTCCAGTCAACAGCACTCACTGGCCTAAGTTAATTAAAACTCTGTAGGAGATAGGGACTCTTCAAAGAGTAGAGGAACCATGTGATATTCATTAAAACGACTCCCCTCCATTCTTTCGTTCTTTAAGGAACTTGGAAATTTGTTTTTACTAAAACATACCCAGAGCTGTTCATGTCAAATGTGAGGTTTAATGAAATGGTTGGATTTTAGCCTTAATTAATTAAACAAGCTTGACCTTGCTAGCCTTAAATTACAGTTTTACGAGAACAGATGTAGGTGTTCCATGTGCACCTACTTTTGTCTAGAACAGGGATCTCCAAACTCTGGCCTCCCATGTGTTGCTGAAATACATCACTCATGATTCTCTGTCCATCTACAGTATTCAAAGTATTCTGGGAGTAGTAGTTCAGCACCATCTGGGTGGTCAGAGTTTGGAGATACCTAGAGACATTCACAATTCAGCTGAGATTCAATAAATCCCCTATTTCACACTTTCCCCGTTTTATGTATTCTTCAGCTCTGACATAGTAGCAGTATTATTTTTTCTAGATTTCTTGTGCTTTTCTTCCTGTTTGCTTCTAATAATTATACTATTATTGTAGACCTGCTTTGTGTTTCATCTGCAAAGTGACATTTTGACTTTCACTGCTGATAGTTGTTTCCAATGCGCCATTAGACCTTGAACTCCTCAGAAACACCTATATGCAAAAATAACAATGATCACCTATTTCTTGCCATGTGTTTGATTTGATAGAATTCCTTGCTAGATGCTTAGATCGATCAGTTAATGGATCTAGACGAACAACTGCTCCTCATTGGGGAAAACCCTTATATTTAGATACAAACAAAGAAAACCATAAAAAGATGTAGCAGTCAAACCTGTAGGAAGTGTCTCACACCAACAGGTCAACTTCCATCTCCCAAGATGCCAAACGTTGTTAGAACTGAAGCAGCCAAGATAGACCATAAAAGGTCCATGACCATTTTCTGTCACTTCACAAATAACTCCAGTGCCTCTATCCTTTGTAAAGCTAGTACAAAAAAAACCGGTCTACGACATCCAAGTGCTGGCTGTGTAGGAATGGGATATTTACTGGTACGCCATCACTCTACAAAAGAAAGGGGGATATTACTTTGAAGGTTCAGAGGAGGCCAAAGAGATTCTCTTGCTCATATCCAACTATAGACTCCACGAGAGAGGAATGAGAGACATATATACTGTAGATGTGTAAACACATGGAGATAAGAGAGATGCATGTATCTATATGTGCCTGTCAATTTGTAACTCAATCTGGCACTTTGTTTGGCTCTTCATACAGAAAACCTGTTCAAATATATGTCCTACGGCTAATTCCTTAAACATTCATAGATACTTTGCTTAACGCAGGGCTAAATTAATTGCTGTCAAACGTCAAAGTCAGTGAGAAAACATAGAAAAACCTAAATTATTGTATTTTGGAAACCGTCAAAATACTACATATGGATTTATAGAATGATTGAGATATTTGAGGGCCAAATGTCAAATTTTAACAGCCTGTGGCCAATGGACTTGTCACATTTTCACATATTATAAAAATAAAACCGCAAGGAAAAAGAGAAAAGGAAAAGAAAACATCAACTGAGGAAGCCACAGCAAAGGCAAAACGAATTTCGGTGACTATGTACATGCTATTTTTTTTAACTTGCTTTATTTTAATGAATACAAGATCTGGATGTGGTTTTTTTGGAGAGGGTTGACCCCAGCAAATTAAACCTCCGAGCGTTTAGAGGTAGAGCCCCTGATTTGTGGCTCAGCACCATGTGAGTAGTGGTGGAAGGATTTCTTTGGTGCATGCTGCTTGTTTTTGCTGCTTACACTATTTTCTGCCCATCCCTGTCTTCCCTACGTGTTTATGCGGTGTCTACTGGGAAGGAAAGTGGAGCAGATCTTCGCAGAGTGGCTGATGGGTATGCCCTTATAGACCCATATGTCTGCATCTGTGAGCCCAGTCACAAGCTTGAAAAAGTGTGAGATGACATTTGACCCTACAGCTACATATATTGTGTATATTTATACAGCGGTTACACTATGTGGTGATTTTCTCGATTTTCTTTCGAGAACTTACGAAACCCACAAATTCTTATTGAATAGCTCCAGGACAAAGCGCTATACCTTTTTGGAATGTATTGTATGGACTTTGATTTATCGGAATGTAGAGGGCACAATTGTTGGTGTTTAGCAGCATTGTGATTACAGTATCCCCACTGTTACGGTAACCATAGCAATTGTAGGAGAACATTTGTTTCACATTACAATCAAACTGACGTCAGTTAGGAAATTAACTCCAAGAGGTTTTCCTATAGAAACCCTATGGTGGAGATAGAGGGGTTCTTTGGCCTTTCCAATGATACCAAACATATCTATGTTAAGTGTAAAACAAAATAAAAATTTTAATTTATTAATGCAGCATTATTCACTTTTCAATTATAATGTGAACAATGATGCTGCACTAATGAAAAATGTTGTTTTTCAGTTTTAACTAAAATTGTGCATTTTCTCAGAAAAATACAGTAACTGTTTCCTATGTCAAATTATTTTTTAACAAGTGTACCCAATAGAATATATAACCACAAAAGGTATGGATAATAAATTGTGAAAAAATAATTTTACACGCTGTAGAATATGATTGAAATTTTAATGGAAATTCTAATTTTTTTGTTATAGCATTGTCAGGGTTCAGACTGTGATTAATGCAGCAGGTGGGGTTGTGAGCCCTGGATGCAGTGAAATAGGCAGATTTGAAGGATAACTAAAAGGAGTTTATTAAGTATAAACACACGAATGTAAAGAAACATGAACTAATCAACAGATCAGACTATAAACACTGGAGGAGACTGGGCACAAAGGGGAATAGAGTTATGGGAGGAGAGGAGATGCAGTAAAAGGAGGTTGAGGCAAGAGAGGGATGGCTGAGAGTTGTGGGAAGGGAGGTTAAGGAGAACTGAATATGGGAGCTGCTATGAAAGCAAGAGAAATGAGGGATAGCAAGATGAGAAATAAGAGACTAGAGAAGTGAGAGTAGAACTAGGCACAAAGGGAACTTAACAGCACATGGGGCAAGCAATGAATAAAGAATAACACACTAAACAGATATATACATATTAGGGATAGACCAATATCATTTTTTCAGGGCCGATACCGATTATCGCCAGCTTTTCAGACCGATAGCTGATATTTGGTGACGATATTCTGTAAATTTAAAGTTGTGAAAAAAAACACAGCACAAATCTGACATTATGCCATGAACTCAATGTGTTTAACATTTAAACATTGCACCACGTCCACTTCATTTATTCAATTTAATAAGATTTTTTTTATTTAAGCTTTTATTTTTACAAACAATAAGACCGTGTCTTTGGCTTTCTGAAAGATCCCTCATATGACCCTGTATGTAAGGGGTGTATGTAAGGGGTTCAGCAACCTTGGCCCTCCAAGGGTTATATTACAAAGTTGGTGCTAACTTAACCAGAGCTGTTGTAAACTTAACAACCCCCATAGACCAGGGCCCAGCAAACTTGGCTCTCCAGATGTTTTGGAACTCCATTTCCCATGATGCTCTGTTATGCATTAGGTTGACAGAGCCTCATGGGAAATGTAGTTCCAAAACATCTGGAAAGCCAAGTTTGCTGACCCCTGCCCTAGACTATAATGGCTCTGGTAAGTTTACAACAGCTCTGGTTAAGTTAAGTTAGCAGGGACTTTGTAATATTACCCCACATGTTTTGGAATTACATCTGCCATGATGCTCAGCTTCACATTCGGTTCTTGGAGCCTCATGGGAAATGCAGTTCCAAACTATCTGGAGGACCCAGGTTGCTGACCCCTGCTGTAGGAAATAGACCCTGCATCTCCTGTATAGGGAATTCCCTGCCAGATGGGATGGAAGCCTTATTTCTGTTGTCATCATGCTCATGCGCAATACGGTCAGTGAACAGGGGTCGTTCTGCAGTGAGGGCTTACAGCCTGATGTGGGAGAAGCCCTGGATTCCCACAGTTCTGTGGCATCTTGCGTGTCGCAGCTGCAGTGAGCCAACTTGTCCAATTATCGGCAATAAATCGGCAAATAAAATGCCAATACCAGTAATTTTCTGAATATCTGCAGCTGATAATCGGCAGAATCAATATATCGGTCTATCCCTAATACATATACACGGTATCAGGTAGGGAACAGGCGATAAGAATGGTCTAGAGTCAAAGCAATGGTCTGGTACCCGGGGATCCTAGATGGGGGCAGAAGGTGGCAGGATGGGGGGGGGGGAACAGTTTGAAGGTCAAATACAGTGGCGTAGCGTGTGTTGTCAGCGCCCGGGGCAAGGCAAGAATTGCGCCCCCACGCACTGGACCCCTCCAGGTCTACAACATCGACTCTACAGCAATAAACCTCACAGTAATGTACCGTGTGTATGAGCAGATCACAGAATTCACAGTAATGTGCGGTGGGTATGAGGGTATCACAGAGCTCCACAGCAATAAAAATGATTTCTTTACAGATAAGCATACATAAAGACACACTCTGACACAACATACAAAGACAACAAGCATCGACAAATATTTATTTTGTGCAGACTGCATTACAGTTGTGTTCAAAATTATTCAACCCCCAATGCTGTAAAGGGTTTTAGGGAATTTAGTGTACATTTGTAATTGTAGTCAGAATGAAATCCTACAAGGACTTTTTAACCCCTTAAGGACCTCTGACGTACCCTGTACGTCCTGAACTGGGGTCTCCCTTAGACCCTCGGACGTACAGGGTACGTCAGCGGCGCCTAATCCCCCTCCCACCCGATACTCACCTCCCTCGCTGGATCCCACGGCGATCTGGCAGGGAGGAAGCCTGCCCATGTGATTTACATGGGCAGGCGAGGCTGATGACGTCGCCACGCTGCGTGGTGACGTCATCAGCAGGCGTCCCCATGCTTTTCAATGGAGGGGAGGGGGGGCTCCTTCGGAGCCCTCTATCTCCCCAACCATTGAAGCTAGGGAGATGCCGTTTGCACCGCTGGAGAGGGGAGAGCCTCCCCTTTCCAGCGGTGTATGGCATTAACCATTTCGCCGCCGATCACGTTGCGGCGCCAATTGGCGCCAAAACGCGATTCAAACCTGGAGGGGGGCTGACATCTTGGATGTCAGCCAAGCCTCCAGGTCCCCCCCCACCCACTGACAACCTCACCATATGTGTGAGGATGTCAGTGGGCCAGTTAACCCTCTAGCTGCCATGTAGAGATAAGGGGATCCTAAGGATCCCTTTATCTCCCGATCCATGGCAGCTAGATGGTCATATTTGCCATCATTTGAAAGGCCTGATTATGGCCTTTCAAATGATACCAAACATGACCAGGTTTGGTTTTAAAAAATTTTTAAAAAAATATAAATAAATAAATAATAAAAAAAAAAAATGTTTTTTTTTTTAAAAGTTTTTTTGTCTGGGAGGAGTTTAATTAAATAGGACCTAGGCTGTCATCTAAAAATAAATAGCACAAAATGGTCAGAATGAGCGCAGCGCACATAGGTGAACTGTCTCAGCAGTGAAGGGGTTAAAAAGCAAACGCATGTAAAAATTGGGTATTTCTAGTCTCGGGACAAAATTTTAAACCTATTTAGCTGGGGTCGTTTTGGGTGGTTGTAGATTTTGGGGATTAAATTACAAAAAAGTGTGTTTTTACCATTTTTTTCCTCATATTTCATATTTTTTTTTATAGTAAATTATTCGATATGATGGAAATAATGGTATTTCTAGAAAGTCCATTTAATGGCGGGAAAAAGGGTGTATAATATGTGTGGGTTGAATAAACGAGTAAGAGGAAAATTTGACCTAAACACTAACAGCGCAGAAACGTAAAAACAGCAGCGGTCACTAAAAGACGGATTTGTGTAAAACCGCCCGGTCACTAAGGGGTTAAAGAACCATATGCAACTAAAATGACATCAATTGGTTTTGTAATACAGTAGTAAATGTTTCTTTTGTGAATTCTTCATTGACACAATTATTCAACCCCTTAAAGACTACCACTCTGAAGAACAGAGGTTCATTCAAGTGTTTTCAATCAGGTATTGAAAACACCTGTGGATGTCACAGAGCAGCAATAAAGCATAATAAGCACCAATTAGGCAGCTTTAAAATGACTGTGATACTCCGCTCCTTCTAGACATTTACTGGTGTGGTTACAAACATGGTGATGTCAAGAGAATGGTCCAGGAAGACAAGAGAAGAGGTGATTACTCTTCACAGGAAGGGCAATGGCTATAAGAAGATTGCAAAGATGTTAAACATACCAAGAGAGACCATAGGAAGCATCATTCGCAAATTCAAGGCAAAGGGCACTGTTGAAACGCTACCTGGTCGTGGCAGAAAGAAGATGCTGACTTTGACTGCTGTGCGATACCTGAAGCGTAGAGTGGAGAAAAGTCCCCGTGTGACTGCTGAGGAACTGAGAAAAGATTTGTCAGATGTGGGTACTGAAGTTTCAGCTCAGACAATACGGCGCACACTGCGTAATGAAGGCCTCCATGCCAGAACTCCCAGGCGCACCCCCTTGCTGTCTCCAAAGAATAAGAAGAGTCGACTGCAGTATGCCAAAAGTCATGTGGACAAACCACAGAAGTTTTGGGATAGTGTTCTGTGGACTGATGAAACAAAATTAGAACTGTTTGGGCCCATGGACCAACGCTATGTTTGGAGGAGGAAGAACAAGGCCTATGAAGAAAAGAACACCTTGCCTACTGTGAAGCATGGCGGGGGGTCAATCATGCTTTGGGGCTGTTTTGCTTCTGCAGGCACAGGGAAGCTTCAGCGTGTGCAAGGCACCATGAATGCTCTTCAGTGCCAGGAGATATTGGATGACAATGTGATGCAGTCCGTCACAAACCTGAGGCTTGGGAGACGTTGGACCTTTCAACAGGACAATGATCCCAAGCATACCTCCAAGTCCACTAGAGCATGGTTGCAGATAAAGGCTGGAACATTTTGGAGTGGCCATCGCAGTCACCTGACTTAAATCCGATTGAGAACCTCTGGTGGGACTTAAAGAAAGCAGCTGCAGTGCGCAAGCCTAAGAATGTGACTGAACTGGAGGCTTTTGCCCATGACGAATGGGCGAAGATACCCGTAGATTGCTGCAAGACACTTGTGTCAAGCTATGCTTCACGTTTAAAAGCTGTTATAACTGTAAAAGGATGTTGTACTAAGTACTAAGATTGAATGTCACTTGGGGGTTGAATAAAACTGATAATGATGTGAGCACAGAAAAGACATTTGTGGTTATTTCATTATAAATGTTATGTTATATTTGTCTGACCTACACGTGCCTCTTTGATTTAATTGTAAGCAAGATGACTGAATGATCAAAATCAAGGTCAAACTGGCCAAAACACTCCATTTCAGTGGGGGTTGAATAATTTTGAACACAACTAACACAACATACTGACAAAATATAACCATAGAGACAGTCGTATGTACTGACGTACAAAAGGCAGAAACAAACACATATAGGCATGCATGCGGATGAAAAACATTCAGGTGCACACAGGAATGGATAAACCTAAAAGTTAATCAATGAAAGGCAATACCAGACTTTCTTCTCATATGATGCAAACAATTTAATATAGAGACACACTCATGAACACACACTGAAACACAAACACTGTGTTATAAATAAACACATTCACGCACAGATGCACACAGAGACTCTCACACTCCTATGTAAAGGAGAAAAAATGTCTGACACAAGCCAAATTGCTGGGTTTTAAACCCATGGTCATCTGCCATCGATTTGTAACCTCAGCAGCTGTCATTCACACATTAACCCGCTATGAAGAATCTCACCCAGACACCTCTAGGTCTTACCTGCTTTTCAGAGCAGGACCCTGACAGTGATTCTGTGTGTGTACGGTATGTAGGGAGAGAGGGCTTATCGTGATGCCTGAACTGCCATACAGTGCCATACAGCTGCCATACAGTGACATAGAGCTGCAATACAGTGAAATACAGGTGACATAGAGCTGCCATACAGTGACATAGAGCTGCCATACAGTGACATAGTGACATACAGCTGCCATACAGTGACAGAGCTGCAATACAGTGAAATACAGCTGCAATACAGTGAGATAGAGCTGCAATACAGTGCCATACAGTAACATACTGCTGTATTATAGTGCCATACAGCTGCCAGTGACATACAGTTGCAATAGTGCCATACAGCTGCAATACAGTGCCTGTATTCTAAGTGAGAGACCAGACAGGGACTTTCAAACTAATAAGATTAATATTGTTCCTACAACTGAACACACTCACACACGCGCCTTCTTAGTGTTTCCTTCAGAATTGACAGTGCAGGGTGAGGAGCTCTGTGCTTGCACGAGGGGAGCAGTCAGCGGGTGCACACAAAATAAATAATACATCCCTGACAGTTGGGTCACTCACAAGACACCTTGGTCTTTTCTCTCACCTGCCAAGTGATCCTGGCTAAAACTGAAAGATCAGAGCTCATTGCACGGAGGGGAGGTGCCAGCAGTTACACACGGCTCCCTCCATGCTCCTTCTCCTGGAATCCTCTTGCAGCCACTCACACGCCCTCTCACTCAGTGCAGGCATCTCAGGCTCTTTAGAGCCCACGGGTGCAGTGACATGAGAAGTCACATGTCCTTCCAAACCCAGTCAGAGGGATTTCCCACAGCTGCCTGTTCCCTCCTTGTGGTGTCACATGACCCGCACAGCCAATGGGAGGGCCCTGTGAGCCGATACCAGCTGCTGGAAGCTTCAAGCTATTAGGGGGCGCAAATTTATTTTTGCGCCCGGGGCTCCCGCCCCTATCCCCCCCACACTGCGCCACTGGTGAAATGTCCAGATGAATAAACAGAGGGTTTTCCAGGAAAGTCTTTGGTGCAATCAGGTAGTTTTCAGGAAATTCAGGAAGCTTTCACACACAGGTCTTTGCAGTCTAGGACTTCAATGTGGAAGTGGTCTGGAGAGGGCGTAGCTTCCTTAGGAGCAGGTTAAATCAAGACAAGGTGAGCTCAGGTGTGGCTCCAGGGCTAGGATGCAGGTCTGTGAAATAAGTCCATGGAACCTGAATAGTTCATTATAGCAAGTCTTAAAAGGGGGCACAGTGGGTCAGGGCGACCTGAACCTGACAAGCATTCTGGCAGGAAATACACACATTGTAGTGGAGGACAAAAAGTGAGATAAAAGGCCTCCACACTATAATAAGTGTGTTTATTATTGCAGAAGCCACCTGCACATCACAGCTATTCGATGAATTGCATCCCAGAGCTCCTGTGCCACATTCTCATAAGCAGCAAGGATTTCTGGGTAGGATATGCAAATGACATCTGTCTCACTTTTCTGCATCCTGGGTGTGTTATTACACAGAACCCTAAAATCAATGCTATGCCACACAGTGGCTTTGTAGCAGAGATAAGGTTTATGCAACTGGTCAAAGCCACTCCTAGGACAGCACTGTTTTGGGTTTGTTGGACCCTCATCAGCTAGGAGATAGGCATGATGACCAGTTGCAGTGGATGCTTGGGACCCATAGTGTGGAGGCCTTTTATCTCACTTTTCCTCCTCCACTACAACCCTTGTAGATACTAATTTGCCTATGGGCATGTCACATTAGCCCATCAGTGTGGTAATTAGTGTTAGGATAAGTATTGCAAAGTACTAACTCTGCTGATTGTGCTCCCCATGTTAAGTACAGGCGGAGTAAAGCTAGTGTAATCACCGGTGCGCTAATTAATTTTTCACGGGTTTCGCATTAGGAATATAATAGGTGGGAATGCGTTAAAGTCACTTATCCTAACCTTAACACGCACATATCCGAACACTACAGTTAGCGGTCACCATGTAATTTAGCACTCATTTTAATGCCTGTATTTACCAATACAAAATGAACAGTGGAAGTTTGGATAGCAACATCATGCAATAATCCTTCAAAACTAATGGATCCCCTTCTCATTTCCTGACATTCAAAACTGATGATAAAAAATAAGTCATATTAAAAGGCCAGTGGCGTAGCGTGCGGGGGGGGACCGTGGCCCCGGGCGCAGTTTTCTTAGGAGCGCATAATTTCAAAAGAAATTTGCGCCCCTAAAAGTTCAGGCCCGGACTGACCCGCCGGGCCATCGGGCGCCGCCCAAGGGCCCGCGGGTTGAGGGGGCCCAGATGCCGGGCAGCGGGAGTGCCTGCCCGGTCCTGAACAGTGTGAGCCCGTGTTGAAGGGGAGGTGGCTGCGTGCAGGCGCAGGTCACGTGGTCCGGCTAATCAGGTGGTACTGAGTCTCTGTACCACCTGACTGGCCAGACAGCGTGACCTGCGCACGCACGCAGCCGCCTCCCCTTCAACACGGACTCACACTGTTCAGGACCGGGCAGGCACTCCCGCTGCACGGCATCTGGGCCCCAACCCCTGCTGGATCCGGAGCTGCCTGGGGCAATATCCATGTATGAGCTGGCTGCAGCTGGGGCAATATCCATGTGTGAGCTGGGGCAATATCCAGATGAGAGCTGGCTGGGGCAATATCCATGTGAGAGCTGGGGCAATATCCATGCGAGAGCTGGGGCAATATCCATGCGAGAGCTGGGGCAATATCCATGCGAGAGCTGGGGCAATAGCCATGCGAGAGCTGGGGCAATAGCCATGCGAGAGCTGGGGCAATAGCCATGCGAGAGCTGGGGCAATAGCCATGCGAGAGCTGGGGCAATAGCCATGCGAGAGCTGGCGCAATAGCCATGCGAGAGCTGGCGCAATAGCCATGCGAGAGCTGGCTGGGGCAATATTCAGGTGAGAGCTGGGGCAATATTCAGGTGAGAGCTGGGGTAATATCCATGATGAGAGCTGGCTGGGGCAATATCCAGATGAGAGCTGGCTGGGGCAATATCCAGATGAGAGCTGGCTGGGGCAATATCCAGATGAGAGCTGGCTGGGGCAATATCCAGTGAGAGCTGGGGCAATATCCAGATGAGAGCTGGGGCAATATCCAGATGAGAGCTGGGGCAATATCCATGTGAGAGCTGGGGCAATATCCATGTGAGAGCTGGGGCAATATCCATGTGAGAGCTGGGGCAATATCCATGTGAGAGCTGGGGCAATATCCATGTGAGAGCTGGGGCAATATCCATGTGAGAGCTGGGGCAATATCCATGTGAGAGCTGGGGCAATATCCATGTGAGAGCTGGGGCAATATCCATGCGAGAGCTGGGGCAATATCCATGCGAGAGCTGGGGCAATATCCATGCGAGAGCTGGGGCAATATCCATGCGAGAGCTGGGGCAATAGCCATGCGAGAGCTGGGGCAATAGCCATGCGAGAGCTGGGGCAATAGCCATGCGAGAGCTGGGGCAATAGCCATGCGAGAGCTGGCTGGGGCAATATTCAGGTGAGAGCTGGGGCAATATTCAGGTGAGAGCTGGGGTAATATCCATGTGAGAGCTGGCTGGGGCAATATCCAGATGAGAGCTGGCTGGGGCAATATCCAGATGAGAGCTGGCTGGGGCAATATCCAGATGAGAGCTGGGGCAATATCCAGATGAGAGCTGGGGCAATATCCAGATGAGAGCTGGGGCAATATCCATGTGAGAGCTGGGGCAATATCCATGTGAGAGCTGGGGCAATATCCATGTGAGAGCTGGGGCAATATCCATGTGAGAGCTGGGGCAATATCCATGTGAGAGCTGGGGCAATATCCATGTGAGAGCTGGGGCAATATCCATGTGAGAGCTGGGGCAATATCCATGTGAGAGCTGGAGCAATATCTATGTGTGAGCTGGGGCAATATCCAGGTGAGAGCTGGGGCAATATCCAGGTGAGAGCTGGGGCAATATCCAGGTGAGAGCTGGGGCAATATCCAGGTGAGAGCTGGGGCAATATCCAGGTGAGAGCTGGGGCAATATCCAGGTGAGAGCTGGGGCAATATCCAGGTGAGAGCTGGGGCAATATCCAGGTGAGAGCTGGCTGGGGCAATATTCATGTGAGAGCTGGCTGGGGCAATATTCATGTGAGAGCTGGGGCAATATCCAT
Organism: Leptobrachium leishanense; assembly: GCA_009667805.1. NCBI lineage: Eukaryota > Metazoa > Chordata > Amphibia > Anura > Megophryidae > Leptobrachium > Leptobrachium leishanense. Next base: position 89,862,856 of record CM019065.1, read on the forward strand.
GTGTTAGCTGGGGCAATATCCATGTGTTAGCTGGGGCAATATCCATGTGTTAGCTGGGGCAATATCCATGTGTTAGCTGGGGCAATATCCATGTGTTAGCTGGGGCAATATCCATGTGTTAGCTGGGGCAATATCCATGTGTTAGCTGGGGCAATATCCATGTGTTAGCTGGGGCAATATATCCATGTGTTAGCTGGGGCAATATATCCATGTGTTAGCTGGGGCAATATATCCATGTGTTAGCTGGGGCAATATATCCATGTGAGAGCTGGGGCAATCTATCCATGTGAGAGCTGGGGCAATCTATCCATGTGAGAGCTGGGGCAATATCCATGCGAGAGCTGGGGCAATATCCATGCGAGAGCTGGGGCAATATCCATGCGAGAGCTGGCTGGGGCAATATCCATGTGTGAGCTGGCTGGGGCAATATCCATGTGTGAGCTGGCTGGGGCAATATCCAGATGAGCGCTGGCTGGGGCAATATCCATGTGAGCTGGCTGGGGCAATATCCAGATGAGCGCTGGCTGGGGCAATATCCATGTGAGCTGGCTGGGGCAATATCCATGTGAGAGCTGGCTGGGGCAATATCCAGATGAGCGCTGGCTGGGGAAATATCCATGTGAGCTGGCTGGGGCAATATCCATGTGAGAGCTGGCTGGGGCAATATCCATGTGAGAGCTGGGGCAATATCCATGTGAGAGCTGGGGCAATATCCATGTGAGAGCTGGGGCAATATCCAGGTGAGAGGTGGGGCAATATCCAGGTGAGAGGTGGGGCAATATCCAGGTGAGAGCTGGGGCAATATCCAGGTGAGAGCTGGGGCAATATCTATGTGAGAGCTGGGGCAATATCCAGGTGAGAGCTGGGGCAATATCCAGGTGAGAGCTGGGGCAATATCCAGGTGAGAGCTGGGGCAATATCCATGTGTTAGCTGGGGAAATATCCATGTGAGCTGGCTGGGGCAATATCCATGTGAGAGCTGGCTGGGGCAATATCCAGATGAGCGCTGGCTGGGGAAATATCCATGTGAGCTGGCTGGGGCAATATCCATGTGAGAGCTGGCTGGGGCAATATCCATGTGAGAGCTGGGGCAATATCCATGTGAGAGCTGGGGCAATATCCATGTGAGAGCTGGGGCAATATCCATGTGAGAGCTGGGGCAATATCCAGGTGAGAGCTGGGGCAATATCCAGGTGAGAGCTGGGGCAATATCCAGGTGAGAGCTGGGGCAATATCCAGGTGAGAGCTGGGGCAATATCCAGGTGAGAGCTGGGGCAATATCTATGTGAGAGCTGGGGCAATATCCAGGTGAGATCTGGGGCAATATCCAGGTGAGAGCTGGGGCAATATCTATGTGAGAGCTGGGGCAATATCCAGGTGAGAGCTGGGGGCATATCCAGGTGAGAGCTGGGGCAATATCCAGGTGAGAGCTGGGGCAATATCCAGCGTGAGAGCTGGGGCAATATCCAGGTGAGAGCTGGGGCAATATCCAGGTGAGAGCTGGGGCAATATCCATGTGAGAGCTGGCTGGGGAAATATCATGTGAGAGGCTGGGGCAATATCCATGTGTTAGCTGGGGCAATATCCATGTGTTAGCTGGGGCAATATATCCATGTGTTAGCTGGGGCAATATCCATGTGTTAGCTGGGGCAATATATCCATGTGTTAGCTGGGGCAATATATCCATGTGTTAGCTGGGGCAATATATCCATGTGTTAGCTGGGGCAATATATCCATGTGTTAGCTGGGGCAATATATCCATGTGTGAGCTGGGGCAATATATCCATGTGTTGGCTGGGGCAATATCCATGTGAGAGCTGGCTGGGGCAATATCCATGTGAGAGCTGGCTGGGGCAATATCCATGTGAGAGCTGGCTGGGGCAATATCCATGTGAGAGCTGGCTGGGGCAATATCGATAACGTGTCCACAGGTTGGGGGGGGGGGCGCACAATTCTTGGCTGGCCCCGGGCGCTGACAACCCATGCTACGCCACTGATTAAGGCTGAGATGACATGAAAATGAGTGGCTCTCTGGATGCATTTAGCTTAATATGACCAATTAAGTTAAAGGGTTGCGGCGGCGGCGGCTAGAGGGTCCCTTTAACTTTGTATGAAAAAGAATTCTAAACTTTTTTGTATGAAGACATTCCAGAACCTCCCATGATGGTGACCCAGCAACAACATAAACAGTTATGAATAGATAAGGAGGAGGTTGTTTGAACATTAAAAAAAGACATATTTACAACTGTTTAAGGAGAACCAGATGTGACCAGCCAGTGAAGTACACAAATCGCATGACCGTGACCAGCCTGAACTCTTAAGAGGCTCTTGTACATTTTAAGACAAAGTGTGCTGAAGAAAGTTTATCAGTCTGAATCCCTGGCCTAGTCATTAAAGATGGTATTCACATCATTCAAAGATCATGGAGTGACATTCTGCCAATACACATCAGAGCACTCGGTCAACATCAGTGTGTGTGTGGGTAGCATCATACTGTATATAATATATACACTAAAATCAGCCACAACATTAAAACCACTGATTGGTGAAGTGAATAACTTGTTTATATCATTACAGAGGCAGAAACGTACACTCAATTCTTGAATTTCATGTGTTGGTAGCAGGAAAAACAGGCAAGTGAAAAGATCTGAGTGACTTTGACAAAAGCCAAGTAGTGACGGCTAGACGACTTAGGCTAATGTCAGACGAACGCAGTCTGAGCGCACTGTGCATCCGTGCGCAACGGACAGACGTGCTGTCAGAAGATACTGTAGACACCACATGGTCCGTGTCTTTTTTTTGACGGATTTAGAACAAAAAAGGGAACTATTGGAAATAAAAATGAATATGATAAAAATTTGAAAAGGGTATGAAAATTGTGTGAGTCAAGGTGCTGGACGTCGCAAATGTGCTGTGTCTGACATCTCCTCACTCACACAGAACACTACGCGGACGTGGCGCACTCTGCGCGTCCGTGGTAGCGGTATTACGTTCTTGCCTAACTTGCATCCATTTGCCATGTGTGTTGTGCGTGCGCAGTTCGGTGCGGACGCACTTACAGGGTTATCCAAAGAGATTCGAAAAGTCACCGCACGTTCGGTGACTTTTCGTTCTCTTCAATTCGGTTCCTTTTGCCGATTGCATTTCGGTGACCCTGCGGTGTATTCAGCAAACACCACAGGGTCCCCGAATTGCAGGGAAAAGCTGCCGCAAACCTAACGAAAACTAACCGAATGCACGCTGAAAACTAGCAAAAACATCTGGATTAACCTTCGAACAGGAGCCGAATCACACAGAGCCGAAGCAGCTGTGACGTAGAGGAGGCAGTGAATAAATTAGCAAAACCATTTGTATGAATCTGTGAAAATGAAACGCTGTTTGCAAAGAAGCTACTGAGCGAAAATGTCTGAAATTTTCACAGGAGGTCCAGGGAATGATAATAAAGGGGGCTGTTACAAAAAAAATAAGTAAACTGAAAAATAAAAAAAAATAAAAAAAAAAAAAAAAAATCGGACTTTTAAAAAAAAAAAAAATCTGAAAAATGCTTAAAGTATCCTAAAAAATCTATAAATAAAGAGACTTTTTGCTGCAGAATTTTATAATGAACGGTTTATTAGATATTGAATTAAAACGGGAATATTTTTAACATTGAAGTCTATGGGATTCTCCTGAATAAACCTGCCGAATTAAACCACCGAATGGCAGGGCATTTCGGGAACCTTTCACTGCTGGTTTGTGTTCTCTGAATAGCCAAAGCAGTGCTTTTTTATGGGGATTTCACTGCCCTCGAACAGGCACCGAACAGGCACCGTATGTTATTATTATTATTATTATTCTTTATTTATAAAGCGCCAGCATATTCCGCAGCGCGCGTATGTTCAGGCAATTCGCCAGGATTTGGCGTATTGCCTGCTCTCTGGATAGCCGAATGGTCAGGAAAGGTAACCGAACGCTGATTTTCAGCGTTCGGTTACCTTTCACAAGCAATTCGTATCTCTTTGAATAACCCTGTTAGTGTGTGGGTCTCTATTGATCAGGATTCTACGCTACGACGGACGTTAAGCTGTGTGGCAACATGGACATGATCACTGCGTTCGTCTGACACGGGCCTTAGACGATTATGCCAGAGCATCTCCAAAACAGCAAGTCTCGTTGGGTGTTTCCGGTATGCAGTGGTTAGTACCGATACCATTTTTTTTTTTTAAAGACCAAGTACTGATACGTTTATTTAAGGTCATGTGACTACTTTCCAATAAATAATTTAGGATTTTGCTGAAAGTCTGTCCAGTTTATGTTAATATTGAAATGTATGGCCAGACATACCATTTACCCACTGCACAGGCCTGCACACACAGACCCCCACACCTGACCGCAGATATATATATGTATACCCACACCAGACCTCAGACACATGTATACCCACTCAGGGCAGCTGTCAGAATGCATTAAAAGCATTTGGCCAGCATTCCCCTCCGGCTGGCTGCAATCCACTGAGCTGCCGGGCTGGATGCCACGTCACAGCCTTCACAGCCCAGGAGCCGCTCAGTGGATCGCAGCCAGCTAGAGGGGTAGGGTTACCAGGTTGGCCATCTTTTCCTAGACACATATCACTATGTCATGCATAGGGGCGGGAACACAGGGAAAAGTGCTGCCATGCAACATGTATAATTCATGTGTTGAATAAAGATGAAGGCAGGTCTACTGGGACTCCTTTTAGATTTTTTACATGCAGCGTATGGATTCTAAATGTTGCAAGATGCCATTTTTCATGCACTGCCCATCAGCATGTATAAATTATATGTGTCCACGAAAACATGGCAGATATGGCAACCCTGTGGATGGGAAAGCTGGCAAAATGCTTTTATTGTAGCTGTCAGAATGCATTAAGTTTACTATTTTTGACTAATTCCTGGCCTACTGCAGCGCAAAGTAAAGAGGCACCTTCAACGGATACAAAATCACACACATATCAATGGCGCAAATCAGTGTATACATATATGTGTAGCACTCACTCCCGGAGGAGCCACTGAATTTAAACCTCGGGTCAGTCTCCCCGCACTAGGGAATAAATATACACCAGCACTGTTGTGGATTTTATATGTTATATAGGTTTACTGTAGGGATGCACCGATACCGATACTAGTATCGGTATCGGGGCCGATATTGCCGTTTGCACGAGTACTTGTTACTCGTGCAAACGGCCCGATACATCCCGCCGATACCGGAAGCCGGCGCTGGGCTGGCTTGCCGGTATCCGCGGGGCTGGGGAAGCTGGCCGCGTGCATGAAAAGCACGCGGCCAGCGTTCCCCTTCGGCGCGCCAAATACTCACCCTTCCTGAAGTTCCGGTCTCTGGGCAGTGATGCGGTCACGTGGCCGCCGGGCGCTCCTGTGACGCGGCCTCTCGGCTGGAGGCAGCGTCACAGATGCGCCCGGCGGCCACGTGACCGCATCACTGCCCAGAGACCGGAACTTCAGGAAGGGTGAGTATTTGGTGCGCCGGAGGGGAACGCTGGCCGCATGCTTTACATGCACACGGCCAGCTTCCCCAGCGTTCGAGCTGGGGGCCAATCCATGAGAGCTGCGGGCAAATCCATGAGAGCTGCGGGGCCAATCCATGAGACCTGCGGGGCCAATCCATGAGACCTGCGGGGCCAATCCATGAGACCTGCGGGGCAAATCCATGAGACCTGCGGGGCAAATCCATGAGAGCTGCGGGCAAATCCATGAGACCTGGGGGCCAATCCATGAGACCTGGGGGCCAATCCATGAGACCTGGGGGCCAATCCATGAGAGTTGGGGGCAAATCCATGAGACCTGGGGGCCAATCCATGAGACCTGGGGGCAAATCCATGAGACCTGGGGGCAAATCCATGAGACCTGGGGGTCAATCCATGAGACCTGGGGGTAAATCCATGAGAGCTGGGGGCCAATCCATGAGACCTGGGGGCAAATCCATGAGAGCTGGGGGCCAATCCATGAGACCTGGGGGCCAATCCATGAGACCTGGGGGCCAATCCATGAGACCTGAGGGCCAATCCATGAGACCTGGGGGTAAATCCATGAGACCTGGGGGCAAATCCATGTGACCTGGGGGCAAACCCATGTGAGCTGGGGCAAACCCATGTGAGCTGGGGGCAAACCCATGTGAGCTGGGGCAAATCCATGTGAGCTGCGGTCAATCGCATATAAATTTTTATGAGGTCTGTTCCTATTGGAAAGCGTCACATGACATTAAATAAAAGTATCGGTACTCGGTATCGGTGAGTACTTTTAAAAAGTATCGGTACTCGTACTCGGTCTTAAAAAAGTGGTATCGGTGCATCCCTAGTTTACTGAACTCAAACTGGCATATATAAAGCAGGACGGTGTACATATATATTTACAGAAGTTCGTAATGCGAGAAACGCGCAGCCGAAAAGAAAAATTAATATTAAGGTTGTGTCCCAAAAAGGTGTACGTGTATGCGTGTGTTGGTACCTGGGTACAAGATTCAACTGGCCAGTGAATAAAACAAACAAATCTTCGACTAGTCAAGTTGGGGCCCTGTGGAAATAAACAATGCTGCAGCGTGTGTTTCTTTATTTTACTACTGCGGCCTGGGAGGCCTGTCACCCATCCGATAGGTAATCTGTTCAGGACCCGATCAAGGATTTCTCTCCGCTGTTTATCCGATCTCCACACTGCATACAACGGTTTACTGCCTGCACTCCCAATGGATCATCGCAGTCTCCTTACACGGGGTCCAGCCAGAACCAGCTTCTTGTCCTCAGACCTCCCAGCTTGGTATAGACAGATCTCCGCAGGGTCACTGTCCCGATCCCCAGCACCAGCGAGGTAGCCCCTGCGCTCTGGCCTGGTCACGATCCTTAACAGCTCTGCCTGCGTCCTTCTCCTTTCAGCTCCCAGCTCACTCTGAGCATGCTTTCCACAAGGCTGCTGATGCCTTTCCTTTCCTACTCACCCACTTACTGTCCTCTCGCAAAGCATCATGGAAAATGTAGTTCAGTGCTTTCCTTGCTTGTCCAGCAATTCTTACCATGGTCTCTGTCTCCCTCTGGTGGCCATAATAATCAAATTCAGCAGAACACAGTCTCTAAAGCAGCGCTACATATGCATAAAAATGTATAAAAATATATATACACCAATGGGCTATCCTAGATACACTTCAGGTTCTGGAAAGGAAAAAGTGGAGAGAGGACAAAAATATAGTATAGTATTTTTAATCCAATAAAAATTTAATAAAATGACAAAAAAAAAAACTCACAAATTTCCAAGCACATAACAAAATGTGCATATTCTCATTTGCCGCAGCGGCTCAGACCTCCCGAAATCAATGTCCAAGTTTGTCCATCATCCACCAACCGATAGTCATAAAACGACAGGAAACGTCCAGATTAAGGTCCAACACACTGCCGTGATTTCGGAAAACAATCAGCTTGACGAGTTTCTCACGTCATCAGGAGAATACTTCTAAATGCCTCAGACTTCCTTTTAAAACACTCAGATCTTTAAGTAAATAATAAAATCCACAACAGCTGCATAATTTGGACCTTTAACTAAACATCATTCTTCAACCCCGGAGAATCCCTTCTACGTCCATTGTACTCTCGTACATGCATATGGCATGCCCATGCACAAAGTCCCGCTTCTCATAACGCATGCGCGTGGGCATCCAATCTGAAACCTCCCTTCATACTTACGCAAGGTTTCACTTTTGTTTTTATCCCCTCCAAACTGCTTACCACAATATTAAAAATAGAGAAATCGGAGCGATCTTCTTTCATTCTCGACACCCGGGAATAAAAATATACCTATAAAGAACTTGCATAAAAAACCCAAGTGCAAGCATATTTTGGGGTACCCAACTGTATCTGGGATACCCCGTTGCTATATGCATTTTTATTATATATATATATATATATATCTTTTGAAGCTGCCCCAGCCCCTCAATTACCAGCAAGCCAGTCAACGTTGGCTTCCGGGTAGAGGTATCAGGGCATTTGCACGAGTACCAAGGACATGTGCAAATGCTGGAATCGCCACTGATAATACCTACAAAAAGTAGTGCAAGGAAGGAAAACCAGTGAACTGGCGTCAGGTTCATGAGCTCCTAAGGCTCACTGATGCACATGAGGAGTGAAAGCTAGCTCATCTGGTCCGATTACGCACAACCGCTACTCAGTGGCGTAGCGTGAGGGGGGCTGGGGGGGCGGTGGCCCCGGGTGCAGTTTTTTTTTTAGGGGTGCCATAGTGGGCCCCCGCCGGTTTCCCTGCCCTATGATGGTCCTCAGTGCACACAGGCAGCCAGCGGCACACTCTGGAAAGGCCGCGGTGGCACCTGCGCCGCCCCCTCACGTGACGTGTCACGTGAGGGGCGGCACCAGTACAACGTGCCGGCTCCAGTTTTGGACTGGGATGCAGGCACGCTGCAGATGCCGACGTGGCATTTACATAGTGCGCCGCTGGCTGCCTGTTAAGAGCACTGATGACCATCACAGGGAAACCGGCGGGGGCCCACTATGATGCCCCAATCCGGGCCCCCCTACCGACCCACGGGCCCTCAGAGCTGGTGAGCAGGGGGGGGGCAATATATATCCATGTTTGAGGTACTGGGGGCAAATACAGTTGTGTTCAAAATTATTCAACCCCCAATGCTGTAAAGGGTTTTAGGGAATTTAGTGTACATTTGTAATTGTTTTCAGAATGAAATCCTACAAGGACTTTTTAAAGAACCATATGCAACTAAAATGACATCAATTGGTTTTGTAATACCGTAGTAAATGTTTCTTTTGTGAATTCTTCATTGACACAATTATTCAACCCCTTAAAGACTACCACTCTGAAGAACAGAGGTTCATTAAAGTGTTTTCAATTAGGTATTGAAAACACCTGTGGATGTCACGGAGCAGCAATAAAGCATAATAAGCACCAATTAGGCAGCTTTAAAATGACTGTGATACTCTGCTCCTTCTAGACATTTACTGGTGTGGTTACAAACATGGTGAAGTCAAGAGAATGGTCCAGGAAGACAAGAGAAGAGGTGATTACTCTTCACAGGAAGGGCAATGGCTATAAGAAGATTGCAAAGATGTTAAACATACCAAGAGAGACCATAGGAAGCATCATTCGCAAATTCAAGGCAAAGGGCACTGTTGAAACGCTACCTGGTCGTGGCAGAAAGAAGATGCTGACTTCGACTGCTGTGCGCTACCTGAAGCGTAGAGTGGAGAAAAGTCCCCGTGTGACTGCTGAGGAACTGAGAAAAGATTTGTCCGATGTGGGTACTGAAGTTTCAGCTCAGACAATACGGCGCACACTGCGTAATGAGGCCTCCATGCCAGAACTCCCAGGCGCACCCCCTTGTTGTCTCCAAAGAATAAGAAGAGTCGACTGCAGTATGCCAAAAGTCATGTGGACAAACCACAGAAGTTTTGGGATAGTGTTCTCTGGACTGATGAAACAAAATTAGAACTGTTTGGGCCCATGGATCAACGCTATGTTTGGAGGAGGAAGAACAAGGCCTATGAAGAAAAGAACACCTTGCCTACTGTGAAGCATGGCGGGGGGGGGGGGTCAATCATGCTTTGGGGCTGTTTTGCTTCTGCAGGTACAGGGAAGCTTCAGCGTGTGCAAGGTAGCATGAATTCTCTTCAGTACCAGGAGATATTGGATGACAATGTGATGCAGTCCGTCACAAACCTGAGGCTTGGGAGACGTTGGACCTTTCAACAGGACAATGATCCCAAGCGTACCTCAAGTCCACTAGACCATGGTTGCAGATTAAAAGGCTGGAACATTTTGGAGTGGCCATCGCAGTCACCTGACTTAAATCCGATTGAGAACCTCTGGAGGGACTTAAAGAAAGCAGTTGCAGTGCGCAAGCCTAAGAATGTGACTGAACTGGGGGCTTTTGCCCATGACGAATGGGCGAAGATACCCGTAGATCGCTGCAAGACACTTGTGTCAAGCTATGCTTCACGTTTAAAAGCGGTTATAACTGTAAAAGGATGTTGTACTAAGTACTAAGATTGAATGTCACTTGGGGGTTGAATAAAACTGATAATGATGTGAGCACAGAAAAAGACATTTGTGGTTATTTCATTATAAATGTTATGTTATATTTGTCTGACCTACACGTGCCTCTTTGATTTAATTGTAAGCAAGATGACTGAATGATCAAAATCAATGTCAAACTGGCCAAAACACTCCATTTCAGTGGGGTTGAATAATTTTGAACACAACTGTATATTCATGTTTGAGCTACTGGGGGCAAACATTCGTGTTTGAGCTACTGGGGGAAATATATTCATGTTTGAGCTACTGGGGGCAAATATATTCATGTTTGAGCTGCTGGGGCAATATATATCCATGTGTGAGCTGCTGGGGGCAATATATATCCACGTGTGAGCTGCACATTACTGTGGGTTTTATTGCTGTAGAGCTCTGTGATACGCTCATACACTCTGCACATTACATTGTATCACAGTTAAGGGGTTCAATACCCTAATGTTGGAAGGGAATCGGGGCATGCTAACGTGTCCACAGGTTGGGGGGGGGGGCGCACAATTCTTGGCTGGCCCTGGGCGCTGACAACCCACGCTACGCCACTGCCGCTAATGTAGCTCAAATTGCTGAAAAATTTAATGCTGGCCAAGATAAAAAGGTGACAGCACACCTGACACATACCACCTACCTAGAGATTGATGCAGACCACATAACCCCTGCATGACAATACTGTTCACTGATGGCAGCGGCCGCTTTCAGCAGGATATTGCACCCTGCCACACTGTAAAAACGGTACATAAATGGTTTGAGGCACACAAATCCAGTCCATGGAGGCTTCAACTCACAACTTGCAGGACATAAAGGATCTGCTGCCAATGTCTTGGTGCCAGGCACCTCACAACAGCTTCAGAGGTCTTGCCTCAATGCATCGGATGTGTTTTGGCGATACAAAGGGAACCTACACAATAGTAGGCAGGTGGATTTAATGTTGTTGCTCATCAGTGTATGATAAATATATGTCGTGAAGAAGATTCCATTATTTGAACCGAAATGTTCACTTTTTAAAAAAAATAAATAAATTATGTTGTTTAAGGCTAGTGTCAGACGAACGCATTCTGTGCGGACTGTGAGTCTGTGCACAACGGACGTACTTTCTGACTGACGACAAGGTAGTGGCCACACGGTCCTTTTTGTGACTGATGTTTTTTTGATCGATGTAGATGGGAAATAAAATTAATATGAAAAACCATTTTGTCCGTCAAAAATGCTGGACTTCAAAAATGCAATCCGTCTGACTATGTTCCATCACTCACACACAAAGCTATACGGACGTTCGGAGGTGGTGCACTCCGCGCGTCCGTTCTAGCGGTTTTACGTTCTTGCCTAACTTGCGTCCGTTTGCCACTTCCGTTGTGCGTCCGCACTTCTGTGTGGACGTACTTCTTGTGTGGGCTCTATTGATCATAATTGTATGCTACCACGGACGTTAAAATGTGCAGCAACACGGACGTGAACACTGCGCTCGTCTGACCCAAGCCTTAACTACTATCGAGTCTCCAAGTTTTACGCACACATCACACACAGGAATTTCATGTGGAGCCATAATCTGTGGCCACATATATACATTCTAAAATTCTGTTGGAAAATAATTATCTTTATAAAAGTAGATTTAAAAAAGCCCAAAACAAACTTAGAAAGCTTTGTTTAGGGGGAGGAAAAGAAGTAAACTTAGTAGGAAAAATTGTTTTGATCTACCAACTAGCCCAACTTCAAGAAAAAGCTAGCAATGTGTTGGGAAACTCTGGCACGGCAAAAAGATTCCTATTTGAGAAAAACCTTTTATTAGCAGTTATGAGTCTTTTGTGCTTTTGGCTAGTGCATAAAATTGCTAGCTGGAAGTGAGCAGATTTCACAAGCTCCTGGAGTGAATTCAATCACACGCACACCATGATCCCGCGCTCCCGGTTCTCTGCGTTGTGTGTATTTGTATCAGAATGAGAAGACATGATGTTTATGTATAAATATCCATACCTTAGCTGTGATGCGGCTCAAAGCCCTGTTGGTCTCCACATATATAATAGGAGGCCTATGGTTAGCTCTGGGTTCTACTGGAGAAAACGTCTGATTTGTACACACCGTACTAACGCCACTATATAAACTGTGCATGGATAGAGAAAAAGAAGGATAAAAATGTGTCACTTGCTTATTAATGACTTAAACCCCCTAAGGATTCTTTACAGACAACACAATCTGGTCTCTGTAAAACGAGAATCCGCCTGCACGGAACGTCTCGCTTTAGAATTTTGCGTTTCCCTTCTCATCATTCATTGAATGGTGTATTCTGGTTTTCATAGAGTTCTTGAGGACCAGATTGTTATCATGGCATACATTATCATCGATCAGGTGCCAATGGGTTCTTTTTGTAGGAATTATCCCCTAAATATAATCTATCTACTACCACCTGCATCACGACTCGCTTCAAGTATTTGAACAAACTAGAGAAACAATCACATTTTTTATACCTTTTTAGCTGAAAAAGAAATGAATGTGACGCGGCTATATCTGAGATATTTGTGTTCGTCCTGGATAAGCTAGGTATATTACACACGTCAGGCAGTATTTCGATAACTGTATATAGCTTGGGAAGGGTGACAGCAGCAACAAAACACTACTATATAACTTCTACATTCGACAATGAAAGGACCATACCGTAGCTTCTTTGTGCCTCAAATATTGAGATGGCATTCATCAGGTAATGCACCTTGAACCAACTTGTCTCACATTAGATGGGCAAGCATGACAAATCTAATATAAATTGAAGCTTTCATCATCCAGGGAGATAGTGCGGGGGATGTGAGAGACCTCGTATGCAAGACTCAGGAGAGGGGCAGAGAGGAACGATTTGACTACAGAGGCCTTCCTGTTACACCAGACGTCGGATCAGCATAAGGTTCTGTTAGGTTATCTTGCAAAAATCACTTTGACCAGTTTCATGGTGGCATGTTTTTTTTGCACTTGTGTATAGTTAGTCAGCAATTCATTGAGGCCTGTGTCCACCTGCAGGTCCTTCTACAGTGATTCACTGCAAAGATAATAAAGCTTCGGGCTGCCAAGAGCTGCTGGCAGTTTGGCCACTTCCTGCACATGAGCTAAACTTTCCTGTATCTCGTCCAATGAAGCCACGGACACTAAAAGCACAGGAAATGTTAAATGTGAGCTGTCACTATCACTAAAATACAAAAGAAACAAAACCAAAGATCTACTGGGTTTTTATTTTTTTTCGTGACGGGCTCTATTTGAAATACCTAAAAATAAACAGAATATAATCTAAATACATTTAATCGATAATGCTTTAGGCTTGCACGACCTAACAGTCTTTTCATTTAATAACAGAGCACTGTTATAATGTATATAATGTATACTGTTATAATGTACAGAGCACTGGTGAGACCTCACTTGGAGTACTGTGTGCAGTACTGGAGACCGTATCTCCAGAAGGATATAGACATCTTAGAGAGAGTTCAGAGAAGGGCTACTAAAATGATGTACGGCTTGAAGGAGAAAAGTTACCAGGAAAGGCTTAATGATCTTAACATGTATAGCTTGGAAAAAAGACGAGACAGAGGAGATATGATAGAAACATTTAAATACGTAAAGGGAATCCACAGGGTAGAGGAAGGGAGTATATTTAAAAGGAAACAAAGTAGCAAAACAAGAGGACATAGTCTTAGATTAGAGGGGCAAAGGTTTAAAAGTAACATCAGGAAGCATTATTTTACTGAGAGGGTGGTGGATACATGGAACAGCCTTCCAGTTGAAGTGGTAGAGGCCAAAACAGTGATTGAATTTAAGCAGGAATGGGATAGGCATAAGGCTATCCTAAACAAAAGATAAATCCAGGTAAAGTATCCATGTAATTGGGCAGACTAGATGGGCCGAAAGGTTCTTCTCTGCCGACATTTTCTATGTTTCTATAGCAAAAATGTATATATTAAAACATAAGAGGGGTGTGTCCAGACCTCGAGGAGAGTAGACGCCATCCTGCTGAGCTCTGTGCCCTATCACCTGTTCACGGGTGTTTGCGACCATCTGATTCCTTTGCCTTCGGCGCACTCTCCCCGAGCCACCTCTTTACCACCCCAGACCCGATTGCCACCATTTGTGGCTCCAGCGGTGGAGTGGCGAGACACGCTGCATCATTTTCGCCCTGAACGGCCAGACGCGGTGGCCATCTTGAGGCCTGTGCTGGGGGTTGCGGCCTGCTCCCCCCATGGATGTCAACTGCTACCAGACATGGGGAAAAAGTGCGGAAGTCAGGTGACCTCGCCTCCCAGACAATAGAGTTTCCCTGGGAGTGTGGCGAGATGGAGGGCCGCCGAGCCGCCGCCGGCCTCCTCCGATTCCTTGGATGAGGTGTCCCAACCCAAGACTCTTGGGACAAGTGCTGGCATTGAAGTGACACTGACTCGGGCACCGCCACTCACTGTGGCTGATCTTCAGAAGGTGGAGGAGTTTCGGGGTGTGTGGCACAGCGACCTCCTTGAGATGCATTCGGCGATGGAGACCATGCAGACCCGGGTTGAGGAGGCCCATACACACTCCTGGGACACGGCAGCGGCCGTTGTTCTCACGGATGCAGTTTTTTCAGTCCTAACAGATGTTGTTGACTTGATGGCGGTTTTATTCATACACCATTGTTTCCTTCTGTATTTCTAGATCGTCTTTGAAATTAAAACAAGAGAAAAAAAAAAAACAACATATAAACACATAGGGCCCTAATGCAATGTTCATGCTAAAAAGGGGACACTAAGGAGGAAAACCCGCACCTCCAGGTTTCTCCTTAGTGTCCCCGTTTTACCATGATATTACAGAGGCAGGCGCTGCTCCAGCAGCCTGCACCGTAACACGGCGCTAAGCCTCAGGCTGCTCGAGGCAGCGTTAAGCGCCGCAGCGAGCATCCCCTCCATGGAGTCCATAGGACCCCATTGATGCTTCCAGTGCCGGTCACATGACCTGCAGGATCTCGCTTCTCGGGAGATCCGGCAGGTCGGCGAAGAGATCGCTGAGGGAGACTGAGAGACTTTTTAATGGATGGATCGAGCCGCTGTTCTCACCGCGGGATGAGAGGGGAGTATGTGATTTTTGGGGTGTTTTTTAGCTGGTGCTGACTGACTCTGCATAAGAGGAAGTCAGCAGCAGGTCCTAGCAGTGGTTAACTTTTGCGTTAAACGCAGCGGAACGTAACTAGCGTTAGGACTTTGTAATCATAACGCTAATTAACTATTTGTGCTCCCCATGTTAAGTACAGGGAGCGCAAAGTACAGTAAGATCGCGCTGAAAAGCGCAAGCTCCGAATCGCTAACAGGATTTTTAACCCATTAGAGTTTGGAATGTAATATGGTCCGCCAGCTCTAGGGCCACTTAACCTAACGTTAACACTCACAGAGCTGAGCACTAACGTTAGCGTTAACTCTGTAATATGACCCTGTGTCTTTTACCAAATATTAATTGCGGATGTAATGGTTAGAATTTGAAGTGCTATAAAAAGTTTTTTTAGGGTTTTTTTTGAGAAAAGATATTGCCTGATAATACAATTTCATATTAAATCGCCCTTATGTAACGGGAAAAAGTAAATAAATCTACATACATAACAAAGTTATATCCTTCGTGTTCATGCAACACAGCAGTAAGGATAGGATTCTGGCTGTAATGCCAAAAACAATGAATTTTAAGCCATCTTCGAATGGAGAATGCTGCGCACAGCGCTCAGTGATTTCCTGGTATTTTGTGACATCCCAGAATTCTGGCAGGATTTTAGCCTCTGGGGCCACATTAATCGTTTTGCCAGCCTACGTGTTCAAAATTCAGATTTTGAAATTCATGCTGGGTTTGCCTGTTTCTATCTGAATGTGTACTCGCTTGTGATGTATAAACTATAGGTCAGCGATGGAGAACCAATGTCATGCATGCCACGCGGGGTCCTCTGTGCTGGCACGTGGGTCCCCCTGTGCTGGCACACGGGCCATAAGCAGACCTTGCTGCCTTGCACTGCCCTAGGCCCGCCAGCCGGCGGAGAATCTAAGATGGCAGACGGCCAGCTCTCTCTGATGATGTCAGAGAGGGCGCGCCAGACATCTGCCGCCCATGTCCCATCCTGTTGGATCAGACGAGGAGCTGCACCCTGTAGCCCCCACCAACTCTTTCCTTGCTGCTCAGCTACTTGGGTCTGTGTATAAATGTTTCTGGGGTCTGTGTATTAGGGATAGACTGATATATCGGTTTTACCGTTATTCAGAAAATTACTGAAATCTTTATTGTCATTTTATTTGCCGATAATTGGACAAGTTGGTTCACTGTAGCTGCGACACACAAGATCCCACAGAACTGTGCGAATCCGGGGCTTCTCCCACATCAGGCTGTAAGCCCTCACTGCAGAAGCAGAACGACCCTTGCTCACTGACCGTATTGCGCATGAGCGTGATGACAACAGAAATGGGGCTTCCATCCCATCTGGCAGGGACTTCCCTATACAGGAGATACAGGGTCTATTTCCTACAGCAGGGGTCAGCAACCTGGGACCTCCAGATTTTTTGGAACTGCATTTCCCATGAGGCTCCAAGAACCTAATGAGAAGCTGCGCAAAGTGTGCATCATGGCAGATGTAATTCCAAAACATGGAGCAATATTACAAAGTCCCTGCTAACTTAACTTAATCAGAGCTGTTGTAAACGTCCCAGAGCCATTATAGTCTATGATGTTGTTAAGTTTACAACAGCTCTGGTTAAATTAGCACAAACTTTGTAATATAACCCTTGGAGGGCCAAGGTTGCTGAACCCCTTCCATACAGGGTTATATGAGGGATCTTTAAGAAAGCCAAAGACACGGTCTTATTGTTGGTAAAAATAAAAGCTTAAATGAAAAAAAAAAATCTTATTAAATTGAATGAATTATGTGGACGTGGTGCAACGTTTGAATATTAAACACATGGAGCTCATGGCATAATGTCAGATTTGTGCTGTTTTTTTCCACAACTTTAAATTTACAGAATATCGTCACCAAATACCGGCTATCAGCCAGAAAAGCTGACCATAATCGACAACGGTCCTGAAAAAAATGGTATCGGTCTATCCCTACTGTGTATACATGTGTCTGATGTCTGTGTATACATGGGTCCGAGATCTGTGTCTTGGTATACATGTATCTGGTGTAGGTGTCTTGGTATACATGTATCTGGGGGATGATTGTCTGGGTATTCATGTATCTGGGGTATGGTGTCTAGGTATACATGTATCTGGGGGTCTGTCTTGGTACACGTGTCTCTGCTTTTACATATACAGTATCTCACAGAAGTGAGTACACCCCTCACATTTTTGTAAATATTTTATTATATCTTTTCATGTGACAACACTGAAGAAATGACACTTTGCTACAATGTAAATTAGTGAGTGTACAGCTTGTATAACAGTGTAAATTTGCTGTCCCCTCAAAATAACTCACACAGCTAATGTCTAAACTGCTGGCTACAAAAGTGAGTACACCCGTAAGTGAAAATGTCGAAAGAAAAAAAATAAATAAAAAAGGTTTGCCATCCCTGCTATAGGTTATTCCATACATCTTTGTCAGGGATTTCCCAAACCTGTCCTCGGGGGCCCCTAAAAGGTCAGAATTTAAGGATTACCTTGGGAAAATTCATACTAAATACAGCAAATCATATCACCTGTACTATGCTTCAGATATATGGCAAACCTGGCCTGTTAGAGGTTGGAAGACGGTTATGTCAGGTTTTAAATGACTCGCCTTGAATTGGTAGCTAATCAAAAATTTGTTTTAATAAGCCATGGTGTCATGTAGTGAGCAGAGCCAAAAGGTTAGTTCTTTATACCAACAGCAACTGGCGATTTTAATACACCAAAAAAGTCCACCACTTGTTAGAAAAGTGGACAGAAAACTTCCAATTTCGTGTATATTATGCCTCTGCATTGTATTTTAAGACAACCCATCGACAAGTGTAAAACCCAAGTCTCTCCTGGTTGACAGCTTATTTTTTTATGGTTCTTAAAATGCCAAGAATGGTGTAAAATAATTTGTGAGAGCGGAAGGAACGTCCGTGAAGACTTTTTGGTGAAGTAAATGGCCTAGACCAGTGTTTCTCAACTTCTCCTTGGGACCCTCGACCAGGCCAGATTTTGCAGATCACCTTGGGGAAATGCAGACTGAATCCTGCAATCATTGAGCAGCAAATCATATCACCTGTGCTGTGCTTCAGATATCTGGCAAACCTGGTGTGTCAGCGGGTCCTGAGGACAGGTTTGGGAAACACTGGCCTAGACCACAGTGGTCCCCAACCCTGGTCCTCAGGGCCCACTAACAAGCCAGGTTATAAGGATTACCTTGGGGAAAAGCAGACTGAATCCTGCAATCACTGAGCAGCAAATCACATCACCTGTGCTGTGCTTCACATATCTGGTTGGGGACCACTGGCCTAGAGGACCGTGCTATAGCACTCTGTGTTTATGTATTGTGATCCTACAGACGCATTTAGATTTCCTTCAATGGCAAAAAAACAAACATATCAACCATGCACTTTGCAGTTTCTAAAGTAATATATCTGCGTCACATTTCTTTCGCTCTCAGTTCTGCAACAGTGGTTTCAAAATTCGGCTCTAGCCGTAGTCATGTAGACACACGGTTAGGCTTACTGAAATCAAAAAGGTAGCGTTTTCTCTAGGTGGGGGATGAATTTAATTATTTAGGACTATTTTAGGAATTTAATAATTTATTTATCTCAAAAACTATTAATGATATTTAGATCCTGATCTGCCTGTGCTGGTGGTGGCAGTCACAATAAATGAGCATTATCCGAGAAACATCCTCTACACATACAGAAACCAGGGGACCAACTCTCTGAGCTGGATACAAGATCAGAAACGCGGGAAAAAAAGCAAACAAACATGCAAGAGCACATCAGGGGGCATCTGCTGGATATACGAAATTTATTCTAAGTTTTAAAACAACAAGGTACACTAAGAAATACGAGTCGCTTGGCTGGAACGGTGCCGAAACAAATTGGCCTTTAAATCTCACAAGGAAGATTAATATCAAGCGGAGCAACGGAATGTATCCGGGGACTGAGGGAGAGGAGAAAGATGATGGGCATGCACGGGATTGATGAGCAGTTCCTAGAGACAGATCCTGACGTTCGCCTCAACACTGCATACATCAAAACAATATAGCTGTACACATTAGAGGCATCACAACGGAAAAAAAAATAATAATAAAAAAATCACAACATATACACAACACCAAAAAAAAAAAAAATATTATGACTAACACACACAACAACGACCCATGACATCCGCTTTTCAGGAAAACCCTGATGAATAATACCCTAATTATGTGTGTTGTGTAATCACATGTTATGGATAGAAACACTCTTCTGCAGCCCAGGCCCTTCCTGTCGAGAGGAATTAACTCTTATACAGCCTGGAGCTAGGGACGGTTTATGTTTATAAAAGAGAAAAACCATAAATAAACTGATGTAACACAAGTTTATTGATATATAAATAGGGACAGGCGGCGGATGAATACATTGATATGCAGCAATCCCAGCGGACGGGATTCTCCAGCGGGCCCCTTAAATCACATGTCATGTAGCCAAGTTACCATAGTAAATCCATGCGACAAATGCCTCTAGGTCTTTGCCAGCCTTCATCGGCCTCTATCACATCACTGGAACAGGCTTTATATTATCCCCGAGAAACTGGCATTATTATTAAAAGCAGGAGGGGGAAAAAAAACTATGAAACGTTCTAAGGATCTGCTGGGATTGTTTAACCCTTTCAGAAACTGACACAACGTGTAAATTGAGGACACGCGATGCCTTAAGAAGACAGGATTCCGACTGTGATACAATGAAGCGAGTACATACTCTTCCATTTTGACTCACATCACTTTCAGGCTAGGGACAGATGAGCGCATTTTCTGCGGCCACCGTCAAAATGTACGTCGATGCGTGCGCACGCATTTTTTCACGGAATACGCTTAGGTGGTCAGACGACCACAGTCGCACAGTCGCAGGTACTCACCAACGCAATTCTAGGGAAATCCGGCTGTTTGAACGTTATGTAGGCCGCACACTAGCAGCGTCTGACGTCTCCTAATCACGCACACACGCTGCCATGCGGCCGCAGCGCACTCTGTACGTCTGTAGCAGCGGTTTCACGTTCTGAGAAAAATGCGTTCATTTGCCGGTTGCGTGGTGTCGGCGCACTTTTGTACGCACGTACTGCGTATATTGGCCGTCATTGGCCGTTATGTGCTGCTACTGCCGCCGTGATTTAGTGCGCCTGCACGCGCGTTCCGACTGCCCCACTCTGACCCTAGCCTTAGCCGCACAACCATGGCTGAATGCCTGTGTGGGACTTCAACTCCCAAAGCAAGCAAGGCAGGAATTTGACACAAATTTGTATCAAATATAGGAGCCAGTAAAACAGCGGCAACAGCTACATAAATCTATACAAACTGGGCAAAATTCTGTACATAGGGTGGCAGTCGAGGCGGGTCACCTGAGTATCCTCTTAACTTTCTTGCCTGCAGCATATAGATTCTGCATGCTGCAGGGTCACATTCTTCATGCACTGCCCATCAGCATGAATTAATTATATGTGTCCCTTTAACCCTTTAGTGACAGGGCGGTTTTACGAAAATCCGTCCTTTAGTTCCCGCTGTTTTTACGTTTCTGCGCTGTTCGTGTTTAGGTCAAATTTTCCTCTTACTCGTTTATGCAACCCACACATATTATATACCGTTTTTCCCACAATTAAATGGACTTTCTAAAAATACCATCATATCCTATAATTTACTATAAAATAAATTAAAAAATATGATGAAAAACAAAATGGTAAAAACACACTTTTTCGTAATTTAATCCCCAAATCTACAACCGCCAAAAAAAAGAGACCCCGGCTAAATAGTGTCAAAATTTTGTCCCGAGAATAGAAATACCCAATTTTTACATGTTTTTGCTTTTTAACCCCTTCACTGCTGAGCCAGTTCACCTATGTGCGTAGAGCTCATTATGACCGTTTTATGCTCAAAATTTTTAGTACCCAGCCTAGGTCCAAATTAAATTTACCCCCCCCCCCCAGACAATTTAATTTTTTATTTTATTTTTTTACACCAAACCTGGTCATGTTTGGTATCATTGGAAACCCTCTAGCTGCCACGGATCGGGAGATAGGGGGATCCAAAGGATCCCCCTATCTCCACTTGGCAGCTAGGGGGTTAGCTGGCCCACTGACATCCTCACACATGGTGAGGATGTCAGTGAGTGGGGGGGGTGACCCGGAGGCTTGGCTGACATCCAAGATGTCATTTATACACCTCTCCCCTTTCCAGTGGTGAAATTTTTGTGTTTTTAGGCCTAATGGTTGGAGAGATAGAGGGCTCCCCCCTCCCCTTCCTGGATGTTACTGCAGGTGCCGGTGGGCGCCTGACGATGACGTCATCGTGCCTGCCGCCCCCCGGAAACGGTGCGGCAGGCTTCCAGCCAGCCAGAACGCTGCGGGAGCTGGCGAGGGAGGCAAGTATCGGGCTGGAGGGAGGATAGGAGCCCACTGACGTACCATGTACGTCCTCGGGTCTAAGGGAGGCCCGTGGGCGTGACGTACATGGTACGTCAGCGGTTGGGAAGGGGTTAAACATGGCCGATATGGTCACCCTAATAGTCTATGAATTTAGGAGCCAAGGCAACAGTCTTTGAATCTATAGTGACCTGTCGCCTGCATTTATCAAGCCCTCTCATCCCCACCTTTTCTCATGATTCCAGATGTCCGTTTCATACTCTCAATATGTTAATGCTCCCCACTTCCACTCAACCTTCCACAGACCTCACTGCTGTCAGCTGTGCTGACTACTTCACCGACAAGATTAAGCCTTGGCTGGGGGACATCATGGGGTTTCCCTGCAAAATGCGGAGGATGTCTCCCACACGTCACAGGGTTTCCGCAGCCAGGGACTGCGACTGCGACCACGGTCCGACCTTTCCAACCATGGCCCTCATGAAGTCAGTGAAATCCCCATAGAGAAGCAAAGGTTAATCTATTCAGAGAACACCAAACATCAGTTAACAGTTGCCAAAGTGCCCTGCTGTTCAGTGTTTTCATTCGGCAGGTTTATTCAGGCAAACCCCATAGGCTTCAAATGTTAGAAATATTCCCGTTTTTATTCAATATCTAATAAACTGTTTCTTATTTTAATCTGCAGTGAAAAGTCTCTTTATTTATCGATTTTTTTTTAGGATCTCAGACATTTTTCGGCAAAAAAAATTCCGTCTTTTTTTAATACCAGATTTTTTCTTTTTTTCTGTTACAGACCGTTTTATTATCATTCATAGGAACTTAAAGAAAATGTCTGGAATTTACATACGAGTAGTTTTTTGCAAACAGTGTTTCAATTATGACACGGTCAATTGTTTTTTTTAACCCCGTTTGTCAGTTTATCGGCATTTTCCAACGGCTGGTCGGAGCGGTGTTCGGCAGCTCAGCGGCTTTTTCTGGACATGTTCAGTGTGGTTTTTGAGGCAGATTGAGTGATCCAATCAAGTGATACTTCAATTCGTATCGGATGCATTTTTCGGAGGGTTTTCGGGTCCGTTCCCTGGGCTCTGGAGACCCTTTGGTGAATGCTGAATTCACCGCAGGGTGGGGAAATTTGATTCCCAGAAGTGCAGGGAACGGGAGCGCACCGAAATGTCGCAGACATTTCAGTGCTCTCTGAATAACCCCCTATGTCTTCCTTTTCTCCAGTCTCAGAGGTGGACACCTCGGCACTTCTCATGTCTTCCTGCACCTCTCATGGACCACCTCCTGTTCACTAGAACCCTTCCCCATGCACCTTATTCGGTCTGTCCTGCCGGTTATTGCCCCTCATTTTGACTCACATTTTCAACCTCTCCCTCTCCTCTGGAGTCCCCACTCAAACATGCTCTGATCAACCCCATTCTAAAGAAGTCATCTCTTGATCCCACCTCCCTTTCAAACTACTGTTTCCTCACTTTGTTCCCCTTTGCCTCCAAAATCTTAGAACGCCTGGTCTATAACCAACTCATCGGTTTTCTCGCTGCCAACTCTCTACTTGATCCCCACCAATCCAGCTTTCGCTCCCAGCGTCCCACTGAAACTGCTCTGATCAAGGTGACTAAACATTTAGTCGCCACTAAAAGGTCACTTCTCTCGGCTTATTCCTCTTGACCATCCCCTCCTGCTCCTCACACTGCGTCAACTTGGCCTCAGTGACACCGCTCTCTCTTTGCTCCTTCAGTGTCCTCTCCTTTGCTGGTGCCTGTTCACCCCCAGTGCCTCTCTCAGTTGGGGTACCACAAGGCTCTGTTCTGGGTCCCCTACTCTTCTCCATCTATACCGCCTCTCTTGCTAACTTCACCTCTTCCTATGGATTCCAATATCATCTCTATGCCGACAACACAAATCTAGCTTTACTCTCCCGATCGCTCTCCTCCTGTGTTGGACGTGTTACTGCCAGCCTGTCAGCTGTATCCGACTGGTTGACTAACCGTTTCCTAAAGCTCAACCACTCAAACAGAACTTCTCGTCTTCCCTCATTCTAATACCAACATTCCTGCACCTATTTCCCTTCAGGTGCCACTATTACGTCTACCTCACAGGCTCGTTGCCTCGGTGTTCTGATCTCTCCTTCACTCCTCACATTCAGTCACTAAACAAATCCTGCTACCTACACCTAAAAAACATTGCACGCATCCATCCCTGTCTTAATTAGGACTCTGCTAAAACGCTCATCCAAGTTCTTATTATCTCTCGCCATGGCTACTGTAACCTACTTCTCTGGCCTTAAGAGATCCTAGACACTCCCTCTGCAGTCTGTTACGAACGAACGCCTGTGCCAGGCTCATCCACCTCACATCTCAAACCTTGCCGCTTTGTCAATCTCTACACTGGCTCCCGGTTTCCTTTATAATCCAATTCAAAATACAGGTGCTCACATACAATGCTCTCCATAACCGCTCCCCTGCCTACGTCTCCTCCCTTATTAACAGGTACATCTCATCCCGACTACTTCACTCTGCCAATGATCTGATATTGTTTCCCTGTATTTGCACCCCACCGCTCACCGTCAGGACTTCTACCGAGCTGCCCCATTTTCATGGAACCCCCCTGCAACATTAGACTCTCCCCATCTTTCCAGTCCTTCAAGAAGTCTCTGAAAACACATTACTTTAGAGAAGACTGTGTCTCACTCCATGATCCTCCACTGTACATTTCTTGTTCAATCTTCCCCACAGCCCACATACTCAGCTATTGCCCTCACCTAGGGCTCCATCACATCCTTAACGCTAGCTCTCGCATAAGTGAGCGTTAAAGCTAGGTTAAAAGAGGCAATAGCGGGATGCCCAGATTAGATCCCGATCACTAACCGGCTAAAAAAAATAAAATAAAAAAAATAAATAAATCAATAAGCGCATCGGTAGTAGTGCTTTCTAGCGCAAGCTTACTGTACTTCACGCTCCCTATACTTAACATTGGGAGCGCAAAGAGCAATTAGCTTTAGGATCACAAGGTCCTAACGCTAAATAGGCACCGCTGCGGCTAACTGCAATGTTAGCCACAGCTCCAACCTGTTGCTAAAGGATTCAGCGGAATCAGTTAGCACAAGCTGGGAACACCCCTCCCCCCAAAAAATCCGATACTCACCTCTCATCCTGCAGCAACAACGGCAGCCCAATCCGACACAAATAGTCCCCAGTCTTCCTCCGCAAATCACTCCGCGGACCTGCACGATCTCGCGAGAGGCCAGGTTTGCCAGATAACTGAAGCGGAGCACAGGTGATATGATTTGCTGCTCAGTGATTGCAGGATTCAGACTGCATTTCCCCAAGGAAATCCCTAAAATATGGCCTGTGAGGAGCACTTGAGGACCAGGGTTGGGAGCCACTGTTGTAGGTGCTTGAAGCAGTCACCTAGCTCTGCGCTGCTATCACTTACATAACTGCTCAACAACGAGGAACGAAATTAGTTCATTTCTTGGATTTGTATCCAGGAAATTTTTTAAAATCACAGTTGTACAGATGAAATAGATCAGGAGCAGCCAAAATGTGTAGATGGTGACCTAAATACGGGACAAGCAGCACCTAGTCACCCAGCAGATACCTGCTCTGTGCACTGTTATGTTCAGCACTATGCCATATGCCTTGGTTTTACATTTTCCTCACAAACATTAGTTACCCATTAAGGCACGGGTTTTAAATTTTTCAGCCAAACCATGGACTTTTTAATTGTGATGCACAGCTGTACAAAATTATAGCAACGTTTACTGTGAGAATAAACACCAAGAAGACAAGGCTTGACAAACCTGGAAGCCAGGAAGAAAAAGAATGTGTAGTTGGCTCCTATGTTAAGAGCTAGGGAAAGTGATCAGAACAGATTTGTGTAGAATAATAAACTAAGAATGAAGACCTTTAAGCCAACAGTGATATGTGAGAGCAGGAGAGGTTAATCTCTTCTTTGTAGTCACTCGGTGACCGCTCAGAGTGACCAGAGAGGATATCTGAAGCACAGCACAGGTGATATGATTTGCTGCTCAGTGATTGCAGGATTCAGTCTGTATTTCCCCAAGGTGATCTGCAAAATCTGGCCTGGTTGAGGGTCCTGAGGAGAGGTTTGGGAAACACTGGTTTAAGGGCTTGCGGCATCTTGTGTACCAGCAACTCCATTTTACCTGCTTGGATAGAATCCGGCCCCAAATTAGGTGTAAACTTAAAGGAACGCTATACTAAAAATAAATGGAGTGTCCTTTTATTGCTCTTAAATAATTGGGCAACTTTTTTTTTTTACTCCTTTGGGTGTAATTTTACTCACCTTTTGTCGTACAGCACGCACTGCTCCTCCTCTTCAGCTCAGGGACTCCCGAATCTTGGTGTCCCTGAGGCTTTTCTGCACTACTTGCCTAGCGTAGGAAAAGCAAATTGCGCGCCTCAATGGCACTTGCAAACTTTACATACACAAGTCCCATAGCAATTGTGCAGAACGATGGATTGGAGCTGTGCACATGCTCAGCACCGATACATCACGGCCCCTGGGACTGAGTGCCAACGAGATCGGTCTCTGAGACCGTGACGTCGGCACGCTTCAGTGTACATACTTCATCATGAGGTGATGTCATTTTCAGGTGCCAATTGCAGATGTCTTCCTCCGGGCCTCCCCCCACCCACTGACATCATCACACATGGATGCGATGACGTCAGAAACCGTCTCCTTCCCCAGCAATCCCTATGGTGGAGGTACAGGGGTCCTTTGGAACATGACCAAGTTATGTGTAAAAATAAAAATTTAAAAAAAAATAACCTTTTATCCCCACCCCGCGGAAGACGTTATGGGATTTCTATGTAACATGTGGAGGACGTCCCCCGCAAGTTATGGGGTTTCCGTAGCAAAGGGGGAGACCTCAACCCTCCCGTCATATACGTCATTGCACGGGCACGTGATGAGGTCATTATCAGGCACCACCAGACAGAGCTGGGTGAATGCTTGAAAGGGAGGGGGGGGGTCCTTTGAACCTGTCTATCTTCTCAACCAAAGGGGGCTACAAAAACAAGACAGGCATTGCTGGAAAGGTCACAGTTTGACCTTTCCAGATGCCCCTCTAAGGCTAGGGTCAGACGAACGCATTTTTCGCGTCGACCGTGGAAAAGTGCGGTCGAACGAACGGACATATTTTTTCACGGAATACGCGATAGCGGTCATACGATGCGCCTTTTCGTCCGTGATTTTGTACGGATCAACAATAAAACACTTTTTGCGTCTGGACGTTATGTTGGCCGGACATTAGCAGCGTCTGAAGTCTCCCAATCACGCAAACACGCCGCTATGCGGCCGCAGCGCACTCTGTACGTCAGTAGTAGCGGTTTGACGTTCTCGAAAAAATGCGTTCGTTTGCCACTTGCGTTGCGCGGACGAACTTTCGTGCGGCCGTACTTCGTGTGTTCCCCGGCATTGGACGTCATTTGCTGCTAGCACGGCCGTGATTTTGTGCGGCTAAACGCACGTTAAAACTGCGTTCGTCTGACCCTAGCCTTAACCCCTGACTTTAGACAATGCGTAAGTCTTCTGCTAGGGCGCATTGTCCCAGTACCGCAGTCCGGTGCAGATTGCAGACTTCCCCAGAGGGGGTTGACATCTTGAATGTCAGCATTGCCTCTGGGCCCCCCCCCACTGACATCATTGCTCATGGGCGGAATGATGTCAGAAAAGGACCCCGCCAGCAATCCCTATGGTAGAGATATCCTTTTGACCTCTGTATCTCTTAATCTATGTAAGCTAAAGGGTCATGTTTGGTGTAGTTGGAATTTGACAAGGTTAAGTGAAAAAAATAAGAAAAATGTATTTTGTTCCAAAGCAATGGCATTGCCCATTTGTCACGTATAAAAATGAGGAATACCACTGCTGTTACTCACCTTCTCGTTTCCCATGCGGCGAACAGGTTCATTGTTTCATACATAGTCATTTTATTCATAATACACAATGGGCCAAAATACAAGCAAAAATAATTGTTGTTTTAGTTAAAATCACGTATTTTCTCAGAAAAATACAGCAGCAGGTTCCCATTTCCTTTTATTTTCTTTACAAGAGTGCCCTATAGGATATATATCCACAAAGGTTTGGATGATAAAATGTGAAAAAATTATTTTACAAGCTGTAAATTATTGAAATATTAATGGATATTTTTTGTTCTAGCATTCTGGCAGGACATGACATACACATATAATTGCGGCTACAACTAACGATTATTTTCATAATCGATTAAAATCGATTCATCGGATAAAAGAAAAACATACAAAAATTGCATACTTTTCGCACACAATGTATATGAGCACCTGGTCACAGTGATGGATTGATGCTGCGTGCGCACCTGAAGCCAATGTCTGCTTTCTCCCCGAACGAACGCTGGTACAAGCGCTCAGATAGACATGATGATGTCACCACAAAAGCAGGGGGGGCACTCGACGCAGCCTGACCACTTTAGCTTACTAGAGTGTCCCTATACAATAATTTCATTAACAAACTGAGCGGGAGGAAGGTCCAGAGGTGGGAGTGAGTTTGGACAAGGGACTTGACCTGAATGTGAAAGGAAGTGGGTTTGGGCAAAAAGAACGGACCTGAATATGGGATGGAGTTTGTGGGAAGGGACGGGACAGGACCAAAGGAAGAGATGGCAGATCCAGACCAACGAGTGGGTGACAGGCAGGTTGAGGTGGTGGCACAGCACAAAGCAGAATCTGAGGTTACAACGTTTAACACAGTCTCAACATTGCGTGCTGTTTACAAATCGATTAAAGCGACAGCCGATTAGTTGACAACTATTCTCATTATCGATTATTCTCATTATCGATTAGTTGTCGATTAGTTGTTTCAGCCCTACATATAATAATGATATATTTTGAATCTGCCGACTGTTGAAAGTAAGGATATATATTTTGTCTGGGTCGTATAATAAAACATAACTTCAAATCACATTTAAACATGATGAGCACAAAATGATCAAGCTCAGCACACAGGGGTGAAATGGCTCAGCAGTGAAGGGGTTAAAAAGCTAAAGTGGTCAGGTGTGCAGAATATCCCATTATTTGCGTTCTCACTAGGGTTGCACCGATACCGATACTAGTATTTGGTACTCGTGCAGTACCCCCGATACTGGAAGCCGGCATTGAGCCGGCATCCGAGAGGTTGGGGCAGCTGTCCGAATGCTCTATCGGCATTCGGACAGGCACCTGGAGCTCTCCGCGATCATACTTACCTTCCGAGCGACGCCAGTAAAGTCTTTGGCGTGCGCTCTTTGGAAGGCCCCCAGCCGCGATCACGTGGGAGTCCCACGTGAACGCGGCTGGGGGCCTTCCAACGAGCGCACGCGCGGAAACTTTACCGGCATCGCTCAGGAAGGCAAGTATGATTGCGGAGAGCTCCAGGTGCCTGTCCGAATGCCAATAGAGCATTCGGACAGCTGCCCCAACCTCTCGGATGCCGGCTCAATGCCGGCTTCCAGTATCGGGGGTACTGCACGAGTATCAAATACTAGTATCGGTATTGGTGCCACGTGATCACGGCGGGGGGCCTTCCAACGAGCGCACGAGCGAAGACTTTACCGGTGTCGCTCAGGAAGGTAAGTAAGAACGCGGAGAGCTCCAGGTGCCAGGTGAGCTGTGGGGCATATTCACGAGCTGGGGGGTCAAATCCACGAGCTGGGGGGGGGCAAATCCACGAGCTGGGGGGATAATCCATGAGAGCTAGGGGGGGGCATATCCATGAGAGCTGGAGGGGGCATATCCATGAGAGCTGGAGGGGGCATATCCATGAGAGCTGGAGGGGGCATATCCATGAGAGCTGGAGGGGGCATATCCATGAGAGCTGGGGGGGCATATCTAAGAGCTGGTGGGGCATATCTAAGAGCTGGGGGGGCATATCCATGAGCTGGGGGGCAGATCCATGAGCTGGGGGGCAGATCCATGAGCTGGGGGGCAGATCCATGAGCTGGGGGGCATTTTTATATGAGGTCTGTTCTTATTGGAGAGCGTTCACATGACATAAAATAAAAGTATCGGTACACAAGAACACAAGCACTAACATATCTATTCACTAAAAGGTGAAACTGTGGAGAACTTTTGGAGAAGTGAAAATTCTAGGTCAAAATTCTACAAGTGAAAATTCTAGGTCATTTTTCTCATTTTCCAAATCAGCTATTTTGACCTAGAATTTTCACTTCTCCACAGTTTCACTTTTTACAGGGTTATTCAGAGAGCGTGAAAAGCAGGAGAATTAAAAATTCTAGGTCAAAATTCTCCCTTTCATCTCACTTTCCAAATCGGCTATTTTGACCTAGAATTTTTCATTCTCCAGTCATTCTCCTGCTTTTCACGCTCTCTGAATAACCCTGTTAGTGAATAGACCCTTAAGTTCTGGTTCCTGGCTATCAGGACCGTGCTTAAACAGCAGCTCACAGTGCATGCGGCATTGAGACCCATTGTGTTGAAGGTCTCCCATGGTCAGGTGACCCTCCATCCCCTCCCGTTTGAACCCTTTGACCCTGGTAAACCTGCAAAGCCCATTAGAATCTATGAGTTTTGAAAGCTTACAAAAGAGCAATAGTAAACTTTAGACCTGCAGGGTTATTCTGAGAGAGCCGATCTGGCCCCGAAATGTAGCCGGACACTGAAATTCAGCGAATGGGGACATTTCTGGGCCATTCGGCTATTCTGAGAGCAGGCAGTTTGCCAAATGTTGGTGAATTGCCTGCACATACGGTGCCTGTTCGGTGCCTGTTCGAGGGCAGTGAAATCCCCATAGAGAAGCAACGCTTCGTCTATTCAGAGAACACAAACCAGCAGTGAAAAGTTGCCGAAATGCCCTGCTGTTCGGTGGTTTCATTCGACAGGTTTATTCAGGCGAATTATAAGCTTCAATGTTAAAAATATTCCTATTTAATTCAATATTAAATAAATCATTTATTATTTTAATCTGCAGTAAAAGTCTCTTTATTTGTAGATTTTTTTAGGCCAAATTTTTTTTCCCCCCCCATTCTTTTTTTTTTAAAATTGTTCTTTTTCTTCTTCTGTAACTGCCCTTTTTAATATCATTCATTGGCTTTTATATGTAAATTCCAGACATTTTCGTTCTGTAGTTTTTTTGAAAACCACTTTTCAAATTTCAAACTTTCAAGCATATGGTTTTGGGGGTTTGTTTTACCCCGTTCGTCTGCTAGTCGGCTTTTTCTGGCGGCTGCTCTGTGCTGTGATCGCCGGCTGCTTGGATTTTTCCGGCGTGTTTGGCTTGGTTTTTACGGCGGTTTCTGCGAGTTTTGGGTGAGTGTTCGGTGGGTTTGCGGCGAGTATTCCATGCCCTACGGGGGCCCTGCAGTGCTAGCTGAATACACCGCAGGGTCGGCTAACTAGGAATCGCTGAATTGCCCCGAAGTGCAGTGACTTTTCGGATCTCTTTGAACAACCCTGCTGTTGTACTACGTATGTAGCCAGTCTGTTAGTTTAGCATGTGAAAGAAAACCGTGACAATTGCTAACATGAGGCAGCAAGAGGTTTATGAATAAAAAATAATTAAAAAAAAAAAAAAGACAACCCTTGATAAAAGTGTAGAGCAGGACTGTCCAACATCAGCACCCAGATGATTTGTAACTATAACTCCCATGATTCTCTTGCCATCTATTACAGTTAAAGGATTCTGGGAATTTTAGTCCATCAATGTCTGGGGTGGGCCTGATTTGGACAGTCCAGGTATAGAGGAATAAAGAGTTGAACAAATCCATCCCTTATCCCATAGACCTCATACTTCTGCTGACCTGTCACCTGGTGATGCTGGGCATCTTTAATAAACATTTCTGATGGAAACTGAGAATTTCTAAGAAACTGTCATATAGAGCGAGTGGGCAAGGACCGACAGGTCATCAGAATCAGCTCTAGGAGTGAGAGGTCTATGGAACAGGTGATGAACCTAACCCTGAAACCCAAACTCAGCTAAATGCTAATGTAAACGTGATTTTATTATGGTTCTTTTTTCTTGTGTGAATATGTTTTTGTAGAACTGATACAGAAAAGGGGGGTGAGGGGGGAGCAGCTTGTAAACAAAAGTGGGATATAGACATGATTAGAACAGACTATTATGATGTACTCTCGCTGACAATACCGGCTCATATTACTGAATCGGAATTATCATTAATGTAACAAAGGATGAATACAAAAGGCAGAGTAGGTAGCACTGACATGAAGGTAAGAGAGCTGTATAACCCACTCTTATGTTTACATTATATGAAGCTCATTATAGAGGGATCTTAAAACAAGAGAAGTGAAGTCCCATTGATACAGAGCTGCTCATATTTTGGTGGAAGAGCACAAAACGCCTGCTCTATCATTTTACTCGGTGCTCTAAACAGGATCTTTAATTGTTTTATATCCTAGAGATAGAGGATGTTTTGCAAGAGAAAGCAGTGTTATTGAAAGAATATGGTGGAAATCTTGGGTTTTCAATAGGGACAGGTTCTCTGGATCCATCCCAAGTACATTTATCTGGGGTGAATGGTACAGAGTATTTTTAAACATAATTAGTTTAGAAACATTTGTGTAACCTGTAAAACAAAACTGAAAAAAATAAATAATAAATCAGTCTTTGGAAGACTGGAAGAACAGGAGGCTATAGTTTGTTTCGCCCACAGAGAGACGATGCTTGTGTTTCAAGAGCTGAGATTAGCTGCTGAAGAGCTGTTTTACATACAGTGTGTATTTCAATATATAAAAAAAAACTAGACGGGATTCGGTCCTTTAGGCTAGGGTCAGACGAGCGTGATTTCTACAGACTCTACGTCCGTGCACACGGACGTACGTCAGTACGGAAGACACAGTAGTGGTCACACAGTCCGTTTTTTTCACTGACAAATATTTTGACGGATGTAGGAGGGAAAATAAAATAAAAAGCAAAACCATTTTGTCCGTGAAAAAAATGCTGGACGTATAAATGCAGTCCGTCTGACCACGTTCCATCACTCACACACAAAGCTATGCAGACGTTGCGGACGCAGCGCACTTTGTGCGGCCGTTCTAGGGGTTGTACGTTCTTGCCTGCCTTGCGTCCGTGGGCCGCGGCCGTTGTGCGTCCGCAGTTCAGTGCGGACGTACTTCGTGTAACGGGCTCCGATGGGCTTCCTGTCATGCTATCACGGACGTACTTTTAGGCGCAATCACGGACGTGAACACTAC
This sequence comes from Leptobrachium leishanense, assembly GCA_009667805.1. NCBI lineage: Eukaryota > Metazoa > Chordata > Amphibia > Anura > Megophryidae > Leptobrachium > Leptobrachium leishanense. The sequence continues at coordinate 89,895,650 of CM019065.1, forward strand.
GCTCGTCTGACAGCAGCCTTAACAAGATAAAAATCAGGTAAAATGATTAAATGTAACTTTGTTTTTTTCCTGTACCAGAATAGCAAAAGCCTTACAGCTTGAAGGAGATGATCGGGCCAAGCGGAAAAGCCCAAAATCCAACATCAACTATCTAGCAGCTCAGGTTGGGTTGGTGTGGACGCCACGGCTGGATATTTTGCCTCCGAGATATAGAAAGACTTTTTAATGACTGATACATCCCAGGTGCAGAGGAATAAAGAGTTGAGCAAGTCCATCCCTTATCCCATAGACCTCATACCTCTGCTGACCTGTCACCTGGTGCTGCTGGGCATCTTTCATAGAAATTCCCTGTTTCCATCAGAAATGTCTAAGAAACTGTCATATAGAGCGAGTGGGCAAGGACCGACAGGTCATCAGAATCAGCTCTAGGAGTGACAATATCAGCCTTACAGCTTGAAGGAGATGATCGTGGCAAGAGGAAAAGCCCAAAAGCCAACAACATTGTCTATCTAGCAGCTCAGGTTGGGTTGGTGTGGAAGCCACGGCTGGATATTTTGCCTCCGAGATATAGAAATACTTTTTAATGACTGATACTTTCATAGTTGTATTTTCTTGGCTAGAGATGAGAAAAAGTGTAATAACATGAGCCAGGTCGACAGAGATAATGAATGGGTGGCAGTGTTGGGATGTGCCGTATAACGAAGAAAAGAAAAGTTGAGGGGGTGAAAAAAGAAGACTGTGGCGGGAGGGTCAGTACAGGCAAGAAGGCAAATATAGGGAGAAAGGGGGGGTCAACAAACAAAGAAGGAAGGGGCACATCGGGACTTCTGTTTGACAGGTTTATTTGACCATAAAACGCGTTGGTTTGGCTTTATACAGCCTTTCTCAAACCTCCGGTCCATTCTTTCTTTGTTGAAGCTTTTGAGATTGGCGGACCCTGGTTTGTGAAGGCTTCCGTTTATCAATCTCTATGCTGATTTAGTGATTGCGACGTCCTGTTGCATACATGAATCTACACTGGGAAAAAGCGTTTTGTCACGGGTGAGAATAGCAACACGGGGGGAGGTAATGATGGCTAGATCGCAGTAAGGAAAATAAAAAGGAGACAATTATCTCAAAAGCACCCACTGATCATAGCAGGACGTCCAAAATGGCTTATTATTTAGAATATAACAAGACAGCTAGGGTTTAACAAGAGCAGAGTCCACACTGTGAAAAATATCAGTGCTATGTAGCCTCGCTCCTGCTATCATCAAGCCATGCCATGGCACTTATTTTTATATAGACAATTACTAAGATGTATAAAAAATAAAATAGATGCCACTGCGGGCATGATCCGAGTCTCCTGAACACAATGTGGCACAGGGCAGTAGCCGGGAGTAATTCTGTTGTGGGAGAGCTGCCATGGAACGGGTGAGGATTTACAGCCGATATGACAATACGACTTAAATCATGCTTTCCTCTTTTGCCTGGTAACAGTGTTTCCAGACTCATCATTACTGTACAGCAGGCTGCGTTCCCTCCTCGTACATGAAATATAATCACCAGACCAGTATACAACTCTCACCACCTCCTTTATCGTACGCTGCCTAATCACGTTCCAAAACCCACATCGCAAACCGCTGGAACTCGTTCAGAGTGGAAAAAACAGACAGTCGCTAAACAAACAGTTTGAGGAAATTATACGGCAAGGGCTTCCCTCGAGATATCACCCTAAAAATATCTGGGGTTTTCTTCTAAAAATTGGGTTTTTTTTTACAACGACTGCAGGCCTGGATACAGTGCATTAACACTGCCTCTTTAGATCATGTAAATAGCTAGGTGATACACAGAGAAATCACTGTTTTGGGTCATGACAGCTACCTAGGAAGGTGACCCGGAATGAACTTTATATGTGATCTGTGTAACTCACTCCCCATCCGCGGCATACAGCTGTATCTCCATATTCTCTGCGCCACGGCAGTAGGATTCTATAGTGTTTAAGTTATTTTTCCACTCATCAGTAGGTCTTTAATTACTTTAGGCTATGGAAAATCCAACGTAGGGGACTGACGCATGATCTGACACTGCTGGCACCATAAAAAATTTTTTTTTTAAAAAAAATCAATCCTCACGATGCTCAGCCAGCCGTCACACGACGTAAAGGAGCAAGAAACATACAATGTCTTTCTACAAAGCGAGAATTACAAGTTGCAGAGCGTAAAATGACAGCCAATGTGACATTTAACAGGCGCTGGATCCCCCCCCCCCCCCTCTTGTACAATGTGACTATTGGGTTAAAAATGTGAAAATCCCTGGTCAGTTCATTCAGTGAATCCTCCAGATGCGAGAGCAAAGGCGAGCTGTCACCCAGCCTCTACATGAAGAAGCTGCTCGCTTATAAAGGGGAACCTGGCGGCTTCACCTTTGCCATTAGATTGGATCCATGACCTCTTGCCATTCAATAGAACGGCCGCAAAGCTGATTTTTTTCCCCCTACGTCTTAAAAGGTCAGATCTAAATTTACAGTACAGAGAAAAAGAACATAGAAAATAAATAAATAAAACAATATATGTCTTCATACCCAAAGCGATGAATATGTAAAAATACATGGAATATTCTACAAGTGATAATAATGAAACATTCACTTTTGTAAGTGGAAAACCCAGAATAATAAGAGGATAATTATATAATAAGGTGTAATTAGAGTGGCACATGGGATTGTAGTTTGGCAGTGGCTGCAGCAACAGGTAGCAGATCTGGCACGGCCAATGAATGCCCATTACTGAGCAACTCTGCCAACCAGCATGCAGTCTGGATGGCAAAGTCCCTTCGTCCCCCGCGGGGCATGATGGGAGTCGCGATCTGGCGAGCTTGCCAGAAGTTGCCCCTCTCCTTCATGGCGCGGCCAGCACCAGCAGGGCAAACTTTATTAACACCTAACACTCCACTATTCCTCACACCTGTACAGAAGTTTAGGCGTCGGGTGGAATATAAAACCGAGCGCCTACCCCCTCCTCCTCCCCGCTAAAGTCACGACTGCCCGGCTGTGAGCGGGGGGAAGTTGTTTCCGTTACCTGGGGAGAGTTCCCCCTCGCTGAGGTCCCCGGAGTCGGTGTCCATGGTGAGGGGGTCCGGTTGTCCCTTCAGGTCAGTCCCCGGGCCGGCAGCCCCTCTCTCTCAGTCAGACAGGGAGGCAGACAGTCCAGCTCTGCCGCCGCCGCCTCTGACTCCGGGCGAGCTGTGTGAGCCTCAGCATCTCCCAGCTCCCCGACAGCGCGGACACCGGGGCGAGAAGGCAGCCAATCAGCGCCAGCGTTCACTCCCCGTCCCGTAGACAGTCATCCAATGGGAAAGCGCCTTTATCCTGGCGCTAGCAGCAGCATTGCGTCCTCTCTCTGTGTCTTTCGCCCAGCTGCTGCTGCTGTGTGCTGGCAGAGCCTCCTGCCTCTCCTGGCACCGGGCGGCGTGGAATGAAGAGATCTGCCCCTGCACAGGGGTTTGCACTGCTTTCTGCAGAATCTACTGACACCAAGGGGGCTGGGCTGGCTCTCTCTGCTGTCTGAAGGGTTAATATATATATATATATATATCTGTAATAAAAATAATAAATATGGGAAAAATCCTGATTCCCAGAACTGGTTTTGCTGGAAGACATCATTTGGGTGGGAATACATAATATATGTGCATATGAAGTGAAAATAAAAATGTATTGTACCACTCGTTATATTAAGTTATTGTTTATTTTCCCAAAATGTAAAATTCCCTGGATTTCTCACATTTGCTTCTTCCCAATGCATTTTTTTATTTTTCAGAATTACGGGTGGAGGTACCACACATGGTCAGAAGGGAGTACACGAATATATGGGTAATCTGCTTGTAACAGGTCTCAGTACCCCAACAGGGTCACATCTGTCAATGCTGCTTCCTTGCTGGATTCCCGGGTTCTCCTCGTGTCTCCCGTGTCTTTCTCCAGTCCTTAGCCGCAGTTTAAAGATAGGTACACGTAGAGACTGAGAGCCTTGATAGCATCCCCCAGAAATAAGCCGAGGCCTGCACTTTTAAAACGCCAATGGCCATGGCCTCCTCTGGCTCCCGAGCAGCGTTATCCTTGGCTCGCTCAGCAGCTGTAAATCCTGTAAACCAGTCATCTCCATCTCCAGGCGCTGTACATTAGCACATACTGCTTTTCCTCTGTCTGGCCTAACTGTTCACTGACAGCCTGCTGCTTGTTAATCTCTGTGTCCAGATGTACTTCTAGCTGTACAGTCTTTGCTTTCGGTTCAGCAAATTAAGCTTGGAGTCTGGTCTGTACCTGCTGGTGCAGCTTTGTCTGGAGCATCTCGTTCTGCAGCAGTTGGTGGGCAGTACGGTTTCAGATTATTGCAGCTGCTCACCAATACTGTGGCGCTGCTGGGTCTCTGCATTAAGCTGCTCCTGAAGCTGTCAACATATTCCTACCCAGACACTGATGGGAACCTGGAGTTCTGCATGCAGTTCTTGGAAGTGACCCTCCAGCTGTTGACAGGCCTTCTCAGTCCACTGGGCTTTGCTTCGCCCTGCATCCTCGTCTACTCTCAGTTGGTCAATCTGCAGTCTGGCTTTCTCCAGATTATCATTTGCTCGCTCAACGTGACTCTGCTCTGCTTTCAGTTTTTACTCCAGCTGCCTGATCTGGGGCTCCAAGAGATACTTTTCCTCCCATGCTGCCTTGACTTTCAAAATGTTGATGACCGTGGCCTCATCTCGCTCCCGAGCAGCGTTATTCTTGGCTCACTCAGCAGCTGTAAGTAAGTCCCATGAACAAGTGATCTCCATCTCCAGGCCTTGTCTCGTTGCATCCATCTGTCTCTGTCCATCTTTCAGTTGGTCTTGTAGCTGGTGCAGTTGTAGGCTAGTCTCTCTCTCTTGCTCTGGGTGGCAGAGTCTATTTGCCATTTCAAAGTCTCTACCTCTCTTTGAAGCTGGTTATGTAGTTTGAGTTTTCCCTCCAGCACTTTCTCCATTTCTGTCACCCGTCTACCCTTCTGCTTCTTTTTATTCTTACTCGTGGATGGTGGGTTGACGATCGAGGTTGGTGCAGAGGTAGAGCTTTTCTGGGTCTTGGTCTAAGCAGAAGTCGAAGGTTCCAAAATCGCTGGTCTCCGCCAATCCAGGTCTTTAGACACCCTCTACGTGTATGGTGTAGAGCCTAGCCAGTTCTCCTCCTGGCTACAAATGTCCTCCTCTGGCTCCATCCAGTCCAAGACCTTGTCCTTTTTACACTCCACATCCACAGAGGGCCGGATGGAATTCACCCACGAGTACTGAGGGAGCTATGTGTTGAAATATGGAAACCTCTGTTTTTAAATTTTCAAGTAGAGATGTGCACTCATTTTTTTTTTCGTTTCGGCCCGTTCGGTTTTTTAAAAGTTTCATTTCGGAGCTCCAGCGGTAACCGTCCAATGGCTGTCGCAGGCTGCTTGGCCGTCGTCCAGGCTCAGGCGAACCCCCGGTTCGGCTGGGCCTTCAAGGCCCGGGGGCTCGCCTTAGCCTGCACGACGGCCAGGCAGCCTGCGACAGCCGTTGGACGGTCACCGCTGGAGCTCAAGGCCGAAGTAGGAGGATGTAGGGGACTATGTGTAGGCACCATACTCACCTACATCCTCCTACTTCGGTCCTGCGCTCCAGCGGTGACAGTATTCCGGCTGTCGCAGGCTGCTCGGCCATCCTCCAGACTCAGGCGAGCCCCCGGCTCAGCTGGGCCTCTTCCTTTTTCCTTTTTTGGGGTCCTTGCCAGAGGGATTTTTTGAAGTCTACCTTGCTTGACGTACCGCTTTTCTTGGAGTACTTGAGCAGGAGACCTACCTGGCGGGAGCTCGCTGTTTGTTTCTCCCCTCAGTGCCTATTGAACTCCACCGGCAGAGTTTAACCCCCGTTTCTCCCCCTGACATTCCCAGGGTTGGCCCATTCACAGTGTGGCCTGGGAGAATCGATGTACATAATGTTTTGGTGCCGTTTGCACTGATCCCCGTCCTTCCAGACTGGGACTTTTTTTTTTATCTTTTTCTGTTCTCTATTTTTTTCTTTATGTTTCTGTTTGCACCATGTTATTTTGTACATTTCACTTTCGTTGCCAGATACATCGTATGCAAGTGAATTCCCTCCAGAGTACGGAATCTCTAAACGTAATCTTACTGTTCCCTTCTGATTTGATGCCTGAAGTTTGGGAGACTTCATCCCTCAGCTTAATGTCTTATCTGCCTTGTTTGTATTTGATAATAGCAATGTAAAATGACTGTTAAGATTGTTTCGCTGAATGTAAAAGGGTTGAACATACCGCACAAGAGACACTCCTTATATGCAGACCAGCGTCATCATCCTCCTGATGTAGTGTGTCTCCAGGAGACACACTTCAAAACGGCTGCCCACCCCAAATTGTACTTACCAAACTATCCCCATCACTTTCACGCTACAGCCTCAGTTAAGGCGAGAGGGGTCTCCATTTTAATCCATCAGAACGTGACCTTTAAGTTACATAGAGTGATCGCTGACCCCAATGGACTCTATCTTTTTCTGATATGTGATATTAACCAAACGAAACAAACTATTGCTAATTTTTACTGTCCCAATGCTGGCCAACTTTCGTTCATCCGCAAAGCCATGGTTAAATTACTTGAGGTCTCAATGGGGAGATTTATAGTCTGCGGGGACTTTAACCAATCCCTTGACCTGCCTATCCGACCTACTAGATCTCAGCGCTCCTCAGTGCGTAATTTTGCTGCTCTACTGGCGGAGTTTCACTTGTTTGATATCTGGCGTATTCTCCACCCTAGCGAAAGTGATTACTCGTTTTACTCTGGAGCACACAAAACTTACTCTAGGATTGATTTCTTTTTTGTTAATGCTGACTTATTGGCCCTAATATCTGACACCACAATTGGATCTATGTCCTGGTCTGACCATGCCCCCATTACCCTACTACTCCCTGATTCACGACCACCATTGGGTCACTCTTCATGGCGTTTAAATGAATCCCTTTTCTCCAGACCAGAAGTAGCGGAAGACGTTAGATGTACCTTAGAAAATTATTTTAAAGAAAATTCGACCCCAGATGTTAGTCTTTATGGCAAGCTCATAAAACGGTGGTGAGAGGAGTCTTAATTAAATGGGGCTCTCATTATAAGAAACTAAATGTAGTACACAGATTGACCCTTCTACGCCAAATTCATCAAGTTACTACCTTACATAAGAAACATCTTAATCCCGCAGACAGGTCTACTCTAGTTGGACTCCAAATGCAGTTAACAGAAATGGATAAACGGGATTATGTCTGGGCAGCTCGTAGGCTTCGTACTAAATGTATCTATATAATAATAAAACGAGTAAAATGATGGCCAATAGATTACGCAAGAAAGTGGCAAAAACTAGAATTGAGCGTATGGTGGCAGCTGATGGGACAACTTGCCATTATCCCCAGCAAATTGCAGAATGTTTTGCTCAATACTACACAAAGCTATATAATTTAAGACAAGATACAACTTTATCTCAGCCCACTATCCAGGAGATTTTCCCTTTCCTACGACGACTTAATCTCCCGACTCTATCAGAAGAAATTTCTCATCGACTGGTGTCTACCCCGACCCTAGGAGAACTCCAAGCAGCCCTTTCCTCCCTTAAGGTTAATAAGGCACCCGGTCCAGATGGTTATACAGCTACGTATTACAAAACCTTTTCCCCTCAGTTAAACTCACATCTTCTTTCTGCGCTGAGTCACATATTCCTTTCGGGGAGTGCGTCTAGCGACTGGCTATCCGCTACTATAGTTACAATTCCCAAAACAATGCCACCTGAGGATAATTGCTCCAAATATAGGCCCATCTCCCTCTTAAATGTCGATGCCAAGCTGTACGCTAAAATCTTGGCTAATAGATTGGCAGATATCATGCCCTTATTGAATGCCGACGACCAAGTAGGGTTTATTAAGACCAGACAAGGCCCTGATAATACCATCAAGGCTATGGCCTTGATGGATTATGCCACCAATTTAGCCACGCCATCCTTAATCCTCTCTCTCGATGCCGAGAAGGCGTTTGATCGCCTACACTGGGTATTTTTGGAGCACACTCTCTTAAAATTTAACTTCCCCAAAGAATTTATTAAGGCCATTATGGCGCTCTACTCATGTCCTAATGCACGCGTATTAAATGCAGGATTCCAATCTACCGTGATCCCCATAACAAACGGCACAAGACAAGGATGTCCTCTCTCCCCATTATTATATGCGTTAGCGCTGGAATCACTGGCCCAAGCTATTAGACAATCTGACGGGATAGAAGGACTATTGGTAGGACCTACCATGTGTAAATTGAGCCTATTTGCCGATGATATCTTACTGACTCTGACTAACCCCCTCACCTCTTTGCCGACCCTTCATTCTATACTGACTGAATATGGGAACTTGTCATACCATAAAATTAATGTACACAAAACCCAGGCTCTTGCCTATGATATCCCTGACGCTGAAATGTCCACCCTTAAATCCCAATACCCTTATGACTGGTGTAATAGATCATTGACTTATTTAGGAATTAAACTATCTTTTAACAAACCCCAACTCTATAAACTTAACTATACACCACTAATACATATTGTTTCGACTTTCTGTCAACAATGGTCAACTGTGGAAATATCTTGGGCGGGTAGGATTAATGCAATTAAGATGATGCTTTTACCTAAAATATTATATGTTTTTAGAGCTCTACCTCTACCAGCTCCTATGTCGTTCTTTAAAACGGTTCTCTCAAACCTTTCTCAATTTATATGGCGAGGTAAACGAACCCAAATTAAAATTGCGATCTTACATCAGCCTGTGGACAGGGGAGGGTTAGGCTTACCCAATTTATTACTATACTATAGAGCAGCCCTGATGACAATTCTTGGCCGCATATTTGCGGGGGTGGACCTCCTTGATCCTACCCTGCTCGCTGCCACATAATTTTGTGGGATTGTTATGGACACCTAAATCATGTAGACTAGTGAAAGACGACCTCCCGGCCTTGCCCGCATTACTCCTGCATGTTTGGGATGTGACTCGCTCTCTCTTGACTGCGGTCCACCCTCTGTCTCTGGCCTCCCCCCTCTCAATGTTCACTCACTTAATCCCAGATTTTGATCCTCGCCCATGGTGTCGTAACTCACTCAACACCTTATCCTCCTTTTATGCCTCTCATGATATCCTTTCCTTTCTCGAACTACAGGAGAGATACTCTCTCCATCTCAATTTAGGTTTATCATTTTATGAGGCTGAGGTCCTGTTTGGCGAAATATGGCCTGCTACATCTCCCTCCTGACGCTGACATACTGACTCGGTTTGAACATTATTGCTTGACCCCATCTCCTGACTCGCGACTCCTTTCCTTGATCTATCAATTATTATTAACTAGAACACCTCTCTCACCATGGAGATTTCAACTAACTTGGGAAAGAGATCTGCAACATACACTCTCAGCGGATCAATGGAAGGAATGTTTTCTCTTAGACTGTAAGAAATTTCGTTGTATCTCATTAGTGGAGGCTAGGAAAAAGATTTTATATCGTTGGTACATTACACCTGACAGGGAACATCATTACAACCCACAGGTTCCTAGAACCTGCTGGAGGTGTGAGGAGGAGGAAGGCACTTTCTTTCATACATGGTGGACTTGTCCTAGACTTACTACACTCTGGGACCAAGTTGTCTCCCTGAGTTCGGAGATTTTGGATGCCGAGATTGTCCCAACCCCAGAGGTGTTCCTCTTGCAAATGTTTCCCGACTCCCTTATTAAATTCCAAAAACAACTATTGGCTCATATCATATCAGTCACTACTACTCTCATAGCTGCTAAGTGGAAATCGAATGTCATTCCCACAGTGGGTGCTGTTAAAACTAGATTGAGTGAGTTGCGATCCTTAGATGCGATGGCTAGAGCTTTGATGGGACTGACTGGGGTGGGAAAGGATCATTGGTCGATTTGGGACACTTATACCGTTAAAATTTAATGATTAAACCTTAAGTAATATGTGAAAACCCTTTTCAGTGGTCTTGCTGAATATAGAGATACATTCCTAAGGATACTTGATTTGTAACATGGTGCTTTTTAATGTTTTTTATGTGTTTATGTTTTTGTGTTTTTTATGTTCCCCGTTATTTCTGTATAACCTTTAAGTTATATTATGTATGTATAAATTTTGTTGGAAAAATCAATAAAAACTTTTTATTTAAAAAAAAAAAATTACGAAATCAGCAACGGAACCGAAACAGACTTGAAAAGATACAAAAATACGTTGTCCGAAATGAACCGAAACGGAACTGAAATCGGGAATAGAACGAAAACGACTTGCAATTTTACAAATTTCATGTCCATACGAAATAATGAAATTTTTTCGTTTCCTATCGGGAATTATTTCAGATGGTGTGTATTTCGTTGCTGGTCCGGTTTGGAACGTCTGACGAATCCGAAGCACCGAATCGGCCTGTTTCGTGAGAAAAACGAATCGGTACGAAACAAAACGCACATCCCTACTTTCAAGATTCTTTTCTTTCAGGAATGGTACCAAAGGATTGGAGAAAATCTGTGGTGGTCCATATATTCATGAAAGGTTTAAAATTTGTGCCTGGGAATTATAGACCTGTGAGCTGAACATCTGTGGCTGGGAAAGTATTCGAGGGTTTACTAAGGGATAATATTCAGGAATTTATTGGTATAATGTAACTAGCAAAAATCAGCATGGTTTTAACAAACACAGATCATGTCAGGCTGACCTAATTGCATTCTATCAAGAAGTAAGTAGAAGTATAGATCAGGGGGTTGCAGAGGATGTTATTTACTTGGATTTTGCCAAAGCTTTCGACACAGTTCCACACAAGAGGTAACTATTTAAATTAAGGAAAATTTGTCTAGATAAAAACTCTTGTTCTTGGATAGAAAACTGGCTAAAGGATAGGGTACAGAGAGTGGTCATAAATGGTAAATTTTCAAGATGGACATCAGTGGTAAGTGGTGCCCCCCAGGGGTCTGTTATGGGACCAATTATGTTCAATTTATTTATAAATGACCTTGAGATAGGCATTGAAAGTCATGTATCATTGTTTGCAGATGACACAAAACTAGGAAAAGTAATACATTGTGAGCAGGATATTACTTCTCTGCAGATGGATTAAGATAGATTGGAGGACTGGGCACTTAAGTAGTAGATTAAGTTTAATGTAGATAAATTCAAAGTTATGCACTTTGGGGTGAAGAACACACAAGCATTGTATACCCTAAATGGTACAGAGTTAGGGAAATCAAAGCAGGAGAAGGATTTGGGAATAATCATAGACTTCAAGCTAAGAAACAATGCACAATGTGAAACAGCAGCTGCCAAGGCCAGCAAGGTATTGGCATTAAAAGGGAATTCACTCTCAAGATGAAAACATATTTTTGCCTCTTTATAAATCATAGGTAAGACGCACCTTGAGTATGCCGTGCAATTTTGGGCACCTGTCTTAACCCCTTAACGACACGGGGCGTACCATGCCGTCCTGCATCGCGCGGGCTGTAACGCCACGGGACGGCATAGTACGCCCCGTGGCGTTTCGCCATTCTCCGCGCAAAAAACAGCCTGCCTCCCTTCCCACAATGCTGATCGCCGGCTGGGGGTCTGCCTGACAACCAGGCAGACCCTCCCAGCTGGCGATCGGCATTGTGGGAAGGGAGGCGGGCCGTTTCCCTCGTGGAAACTACCAGGCAGCCAATCCGGCGCTTGGAGCTGACGTTGCAGCGGTGACAAGCTGTGTCGTGTCTGCCACAAGAAAGGAATCCGAAAGGATTCTAGTTATTATTGCCCTACCTGCCCATCTCTACCTGGCCTCTGCATAACCGAGTGCTTCAAAATTTATCACAGCTAGCTAAATTACTAAATCCCCTTTTCTGGTTTGTCCTGATTACCCTTTGCTGCCTGTACCGACTCATTGGCTTTTTATACTGACTACTCTTTGTTTGCTGCCTGTACCGACTCATTGGCTTGTTATACCGACTAATCTTCGTTTGCTGCCTGTACCAACTCATTGGCTTGTTATAACGACTACTCTGACTTCTGGAATCCCCTGATTTTGGCCTGTCCCTGTTTACGTTAAGCCCAGCTATTCTAAAGTGGCTGCACCAAACAACTCAAAATACTAATTTAGAATCATTGGCGCGTCATCTTTTGGAGCAATATTCTTTCTTGGCGTGCCATGTTATCTCAAAGACGACATAAATCCTGAAAATCACTTGTCAGATTTCCAAAAAACAAAATAAAAACGCTACATGGGGGTACCGTTGAATTTGTAACACATTGCCGAACACAAATATCATTGTTTTAGGCCAGAAAAAGGTTGACTGAGCATGATATTATCAGCAAAACAACAGTTTTCATGTAAAACAAATGCAAAACACGAACATGAAGAATAAGTTTGGCCAGGATTTGTGACTAAGTGGCTACTATAAAAAACTGGACTGACCCCATTGTCAATACTCTGGGTTGTCTACTTTTCAAAATGGTATGACATGATGGGGTACTTTTCATACCTGGGCTGCCATAACCTCTCAAATTCAACCTAGGCCCAGCAAACCAATCTGACAAACTCAACATTTGACCGTGTAACTTTCCAAAAATCAAAATAAAAATGCTAAATGGGGGTACCGTTGAACTCGTAACACATTGCTGACCACAAATATCAATGTTGTAGGCCAGTAAAAGGTTGACTGAGCATGATATTATCAGCAAAATAACAGTTTTCGTGTAAAAAATGCAAAACACAAACATTAAGACTAAGTGTGGCCAGGGTTTGTGACTAAGTGGCTACTATAAAAAACTGGACATACCCCATTTTCAATACTCTGGGTTGTCTAGTTTTCAAAATGGAATGACATGATGAGGTACTTTTCATACCTGGGCTGCCATAACTTCTCAAAGTCAACATAGGGCCAGCAAACCAACTGTAACTTTCCAAAACACAATAAAACCTCTACATGGGGTGTACCGTTGAACTCGTAAGACATTGCCGACCAGAAATATGAGTTTTTAGGCCAGTAAAATGTCGAGGGAGCATGATATCATCAGTAAAATAACAGTTTTTGTGTGAAAAATGCAAAACACAAACATGAAGACCAAGTTTGCGACTAAGTGACTACTATAAAAAAACAAAACATACACCATTTTGAATAGCCTTTGTTGTCTACTTTTCAAAATGGTATGACATGTTGGGGTACGTTTCATACCTGGGCTGCCATAACCTCACAAAGTCAACATAGGACCAGCAAACCAATCTGGCAAATTTCAAGTTGTAAAACCTGAAATGGGCAAACTCTATCAGGGTTATCCAAAGAGATTCGAATTGCTTGAGAAAGGTAACCGAACGCTGAAAATCAGCGTTCGGTTACCTTTCCTCGCCATTCGGCTATCCAGAGAGCAGGCAATTCTTCCAAATCCTGGCGAATTGCCTGCACATACGGTGCCTGTTCGGTCCCTGTTCGAGGGCAGTGAAATCCCCATCAAAAAGCACTGCTTCGGCTATTCAGAGAACACAAACCAGCAGTGAAAGGTTCCCCTAATGCCCTGCCATTCGGTGGTTTAATTCGGCAAATTTATTCAGGAGAATCCCATAGGCTTCAATGTTAAAAATATTCCCGTTTTAATTCAATATCTAATAAACCGTTCATTATAAAATTCTGCAGCAAAAAGTCTCTTTATTTATAGATTTTTTAGGATACTTTAAGCATTTTTCTGAATTTTTTAAAAAAAATTAAAAGTCCGATTTTTTTTTTTTTTTTTCAGTTTGCTTATTTTTTTTGTAACAGCCCTCTTTATTATCATTCCCTGGACCTCCTGTGAAAATTTCAGACATTTTCGCTCAGTAGTTTCTTTGCAAACAGCGTTTCATTTTCCCAGATTCATACAAATGGTTTTTCTAATTTATTCACTGCCTCCTCTACGTCACAGCTGCTTCGGCTCTGTGTGATTCGGCTCCTTTTCGGCTCCTGTTCGGCTCCTCTTCGAAGGTTAATCCAGATGTTTTTGCTTGTTTTCAGCATGCATTCGGTTAGTTTTCGGTGAGTTTACGGCAGCTTTTCCCTGCAATTCGGGGACCCTGTGCTCTTTGCTGAATACACCGCAGTGTCACCGAAATGCAATCGGCAAAAGGAACCGAATTGAAGAGAACGAAAAGTCACCGAACGTGCGGTGACTTTTCGAATCTCTTTGGATAACCCTGTATATTTGATCCTGTAACTTTCCAAAACATCATAAAACCTGTACATGGGGGGTACCGTTGAACTCGTAAGACATTGCCGACCAGAAATATATGTATTTTATTTCAGTAAATGCTAAGCGTACGATGTCATTCACACTGAAAATACAATGCAGAACTTTGAAAATAGCAAAATTTCCTTTTTTCGAATAGCTGAAATTCTACTTTTAGAAGTGTTCACAAGTGTTCCAAACTTGTAAAATTACTCCCGTCCTTAAGGGGTTAAGAAAGGATATTATAGTGCTAGAAATAGTGCCGAGACGGTGACTAAATTAATAAGGGGAATGGAAGATTTAAGTTAGCAGCGCCTTAGAGGGGATCTGATAACTTTATATAAATATATAAGGGGCCATTATAAACCATTGTCTGATAACCTATTCATTAATAGGACTGTACACAGGACAGGAGGTCACCCATTTAGACTGGACGAAAGGAAATTCAGCCTAAAGCATAGGAAGGGATATTTTACGGCGAGAACAATAAAGCTGTGGAATTCTCTGCCTGTTGAGGTGGTTGGGTCAGAATCTGTACAGACTTTTAAGCAACGACTGGATAACTTCCTGCAGACACAGAATATTAAGGGTCATAATATTTAAGATGTGGGTAAAAGCTTCTTGATCCAGGGAGAAATTTGACGCCATTCTGGGGTCAAGAAGGAATTTTTTCCCAGTGTGTTACATATTTGGCGAGTGCTTCAGACTTGGGTTTTTGCCGTCTTTTGGATCAACAGCAGTAGGTGATGTGTGAAAGGCTGAACGCATGTCGTTTTCAGCTTATGTAACTATGTAATATCTTCCTGGTCCAGCACAGCTCCTTCCTGTTGCAACACAAACCTCCGTCAACACGGTCTGGAACAGGTCCATGCTGGGGTTTGGTCCATATTGCTTGAGGCATCTCTTTACCTCCTTGAGAATCTACATCTCGCTCTGGGTTGCACCACACTTCTGCCTTTGGCCCTCACTTCAAATTCTAATACTGCTGTTACACCCATGAAAAGGTCCCAGATAACAGAAAGCAAATCCCACCAGCTGCCAGCCAATGTAAGAGATCTCAAGACCATAACTGGGTTACGTCGGATAATGCTGCTTCCTTGCCGGGCCCCCCGTTCTCCCTGTCCCACCAACAGTCTTTCTTGTGTTTCCCCAGCCCTTAGCTGAAGCTTAAGGACAGGTACGTGCAAAGCGTGGTGCTGCAGAGCACCGCAATTATGGAATAACCTCCCAGACGTCATCAAATCTTCCCCCAGTCTAAAGTCACTTAAGAGCTCTCTATTAACATACCTCAATACAGAATGCACCTGTAAACATGTAACATAGTGACTATATTTCCTACATATTTATTTTCCTTATTAATCTGTATATTTGTGTTTTTTAATATCTTGCATTTTATTACTTTGTATTTCTGTATCGACTGTAACAATTCTTTGTTCTTGAACTCAGGACATACTTGAAAACGAGAGAAATCTCAATGTATCCTTCCTGGTAAAATACTTTCTAAATAAATAAATAAATAGCATTCCCCAGAAATTAGTCAGCACGCAGATCTGGAGGTATAACAGACAGGGGGAGTTGGGAAAGGCTACAGCGACACACACAGCAATCATATAAACCATACAGTAGCAGTAATCGGATAAAAATAGATAACAATGTTAACTACAATAACATTATTCCTACATAACACAGATGACACAAACACACTGCACCCTACAGGTACAGGGTGACTTCTATATAGGAGATGGCAGGAAAATAATATAGAACGTCAGGCCTGCTGCACCTCCCAAATACATCTCTAGGTCCATGTACCCCAAGTTCAAAGTGCCGTTCAACACAACCAACATCTGGGAAACCAGTTGGGGAGTGTCTCTAAGGCTGGGTTTTACAAAAAAACGCGCGAACGTGCGTTGCAGCGCGTTCGCGGCTATGATATGGCCGCGAACGCGCGGCTATATGCCGAAAAGAAGCTCCCGGACTTCTTTTTGCGTCGGCCGTTTTAAAGCGCGTTCCTGCATGCTTTAAAACGCTTAGGCCAGCAGGTGGTGACATCTTCCTGCCACATAGGCTATTACAGTAAGAAATACTTTGCAAATATTCTTGAATATTTCTTACTGTACTGTACTAATGAATTAAACATAATTTTCCAAAAAACACTGGTTCCTGACTGTTTTTTTTTCTTTTTTGGAAGATCATTTGGCAGTGAAGGGACTAAAATAATGTCACAATGTATGACTTCCTCTCCTTTGAACTGTCCGGTCAATTAATAGGTTGCTGCAGAGCTGTTCAAACTGAGCTAGACCGGAAAGGAAAAGCTTGGGGTTCCTGTACGTTTCAACCGGGCTTTTGCTACGAACAAACCTTTGCCTAACTATTTTTTTAAATTAGATTTGGGACATTGTCATTTATACAGAAACCATATAACAAAATTCTTTTGTAGCTACAGTTTCCATTTAAACTGGCAGATTGTGAGACCTGTGGTTTGACACACTCTTTTTGGAACAGTTGCGATGGTTAGGACTCCTTGGGGCAGAGCTGCGGGTGCATGTGCTGGGTGCATGTGTTTTAAAGTATCACTAATCACCTGTTTTACTCACTTTTTTGAATGCTGACCTGTTGACATCTAATCTAATCAATCACCTCTTCTTACAATATTCCCATAAGTGGAAATGACCCCTGATTATCGACTGACCTTGGTTTTTGCTGCCGACATTCACTTTTTAAATGTTAATTTCAATTTATTTTGCCAATGCAGCTGTTTAAATTTTTTCTACATCAAAACAGGTTATATAGATCTTAGGTTTGCAGTCTACAGCTGTATAATAATAATATACCTTTCTCAGCCATACTTTCCAAACCTTTATTCCACTATACATTTGTATGTTGGTTACTGTCAGGCTCGAGCCAGGATGGAGCCATGGCAGGGCCTTAGTGTAATAATATTATCCCAAGCGCTGGGATGAGCAGCCAGACAGACAGACACTGGAAGCTGTATTGGCACAATAAAGCTTTGTATTCCAGATAAAGTACACAGCAAACAGTCTTAGCAAAGTACAGGTTGCAACACAAAAAACAGGCAGTGTAAATGGCAAGTGGATGGTTGACCACGTAGTCTCTCTGGATCCACTTGAGGAGAAGCAGGAGCCTTTGGCAACAGTACCTTGATAGAAGGTCAACCTCATAGGAGAGAGCTTGAGGGCTGGAAGCCACATGAAAGTCTCTAGACCCACTGGATAGTGGGCCACGTAGTTGATAGTCCAGCAAGCAGGAACCAGGAAGACTTGAACAGGTAAGGCAAACACAGTGAGGATGAAGTGCACTGGTAAGCAGGGCAGAGCAGATAACTAAAGAAACAGAACAAACAAGAGGGAGCTCTCAGGACCTCTGACAACTGGGTAAGGGAACAGACCAAAATGGAAGAGCGAGGTTAGGAGGGCTTGATCAGGTTTTATGCAAAACTCAGGATCTGGCACAGGAGTTAATCCTTGAATGGACGCAGACAGGGAGTACAATGGCAATCCAGACTGGCCATAGCAGGCTCCCAGGGCTGGGGCATGACAGTTACAGTCTTACAGAGACTTATTTAAGGCTAGCGTCAGACAAACGCAGTCATCACGTCCGTGTCGCTGCACAGTTTAACGTCCGTCGTAGCATTGATTTGTGATCAATAGAGACCAACACACGAAGTACGAGCGCACCACGCAGGTGGCAACGGATGCCATTTAGGCCTCGCCGTAAAAGCTCGACGACGGACACCCAGAGTGCGCCGCGTAGCGGCCTGTGTGCGTGATGACACGACGTCAGACGCAGCACATTTGCGACTTCCGTCACATTGATGTTCTGAAGTTTTTTTTTGGTCTGGCTGACTGTACCTGTCATTTAATTTTAACCCTTTCGCTGCTGAGGCTTTTCCCGCCCCTGTGCTGAGGTCATTTTTTACCTGTTTTGCGCATCATGTTTAAACCTGTTTTGAAGGCTTATTTTAGTATATGACATCGACATATTATATATCGTTCTTTCCGTCAGACTCGGTAGATTCATAATATGTCATTATTATATGTATACGTTATGTGATGTTTGTATATTATAACAAAAAATGCAATAAAATATGTATTTTCAATAATTTACAGCGTGTAAAGTGTTTTTTTCCACATTTTAACATGCGAGCAATTGCGGTTATATTTTGTATGGGGTGCGCTTGTTAAAAAAATTAGAGATGGGGTCTCGTTACATTTTTTTTTGGGGAAAATGACACCATTTTTAACAAACGCACCGCATACAAAAATCGTTAATGCAGCATTATTGTTCACATTATAATTGAAATGGGAACAATATTGCTGCATTAACAAAACAAAAAAAAAAAGTGTTTATTTTTTTTTTTTAATTTTTTTTTTTAATTTTTTTTTATTTTTATTTTTATTTTTATTTTTTTTTACATTTTTTTTTACTTTCATGTTTGGTATCGTTGGAACGGCCATGCTCTGGCCGATCCAACGATATCAAAATTTAACCCCTAACTGCCACGGATCGGGAGATAGGGAGTTCATTGGAACTCCCTATCTCCACACTTCGTGGCAGTTAGGGGTTAATGCTAGGACTGGCGTCATCGTGCTGCGCACGATGACGCCAGTCCTCTGGGGGAGTTCCCGGAAGCTTGGCCGACATCCAAGATGTCGGCCAGCTCCCGGGAAGGATCGCAAATCGGCGCTTTTCAGCGCCGATTTGCGATCCAGCTCCCCAGGGGTTAATGCCAGGCATCATTTGGAAGGGCAGGCTGTGCCCTTCCAAATGATGCCTGGGTTAAGCCCCTGTGAGCCGCCGATCGGGAGGGAGAGAGGTCCGAAGGACCTCCCCCCCCTCCCTTTCAGGCGCCTCCTCCGCACATGCGGGGGGGGCGCCTGAATTATGTGTCATCGCGGGGGCGCGATGACACATAACAATGGCGGCCACTGCTCCGGATGCCGGGCTGACATCCAGGATGTCAGCCCGCACCGGAGGGGCCAGCGATCGGCCGGTACCCGCCGAACGCTGACCCCAATGCGAGGACGCGCTCAGCGCGTCCTCCGCATACCAGGGGCAATGCTGAGGACGCGCTGAGCGCGTCCTTAGCATTGAAGTGGTTAATTAATTTTGATTCCCATATTTCCCTTTTTTTTCTACATCCGTCAAAAAATACCGGACATGTGGTGTCTACAGTATCTTCCGTCAGTACGTACATCCGTTATGCACGCACGCAGAGTGCGCTCAGACTGCGTTCATCTGACATTATCCTAAAAGGACACCTGACTCTACTCTTGGCTCAGGTTTTTTGGTCTAACGATTGCAATCATTGACAACTTTTGTGTAGTTCATTGTGAACCCCTGTGTATTTAAAAACATATTCTAACAGTGTTCAATTGTTAACTAAATTATATTTATTCTGTCTGCAATCAAACAGCATGATGATTATTTATAAAATCACTGAAATAATTTCCAAATAAGTAGTTGGATAATAGTGCATGTGTTTCTTCTTCTGTGTTTGCTGCAGAGCATTCTGTCTTTCTCTGTTCTCTCCTGCATGCTGCAGCTTCTGCTGGCATGCTGATAAATTCAAACGTAATTGATTATAGCTGATATTTCTATTGAAAAGTATAACTGTGAGAGCCAATATTCAATCCAAATTTTTATCAGGTATCAGAATATCAGTAACCTGCATTTGAACCTCTCGAACCAAAAAATGGCCAGAAATCAATTTGCGATGTCAGCCATCTGGCTGAATTAAATAGAGCTCTATTTTGGAAGGACCAGTGAGAAGTACAGCGACCTAAGTGGACGTTCCCTAAACCGTAAACTCGCAGTAGTTTTGCTGTACTTGATTCATTGCAGCTCACCGTCCTTAAACCACCATATGTTCATTGGGACTAGGTAGTCAAGGAAGATTAACTCCTTGCCAGTTTTTTCTTTTAACTGCCCTAAATGAGACCTCCACTCAAGGCTGCTGTCAGCGGATGACAGTCCATGACATGTTCATGAGCCTGTGGCACCTCGCCACCTGAGACCCCTGCGCGATACCTTTCTGCAGCTGTATCAGCTACAGGTGCATCACATTGAGTTTGGGATTGTGGTATTGAAAAGCAGCATCCAGAGCCTGCCAGAGGAACCACTGCTTCACTTAGCCACTAGCTTATGTGGCACTTCTTCTTATGTGAAGGCAGCGGCATGCCCGAAAAGGATGCTGAGGATAGCTGAGGCCAACCACAGGGGAAGGGAGGGTGGACTGAGGTTGATTAGAAGGGAAGACAGTGAGTGGATCTGACTACGAAGGATGGGAAGGGGAAACATGGCTGGGGAAAATAAGGTCTGTATTTTTGACAAATGCAATAAATATAATAAATATAAATGATCAGGTCTCCTGCTTATGGGGGTTTGTAGTGATTATAATGAGATTATTAGCAATGCAGCTTCTATAAAATACCAATAGAATATAAAAATAATATCTGTATGTGGCATAATGCCTGTGTATGGAAATTACAGTAACACCTTGCATCTGTACTGTACAGGGGTTTTCAGTCAGTATAACCTCCTGAATCGTATCCCTGTATGGCAGTGAGTGACCCCCGAGCTCTCTCTGTATTCTGACCCCTCCCTGACTAATGTAATGCATTGTTTGGAGCCGGGCTTTGGGTTGTTGATTTGTATTAGGAAATTGCGTCCAAACAAGCGCCACTACAGGGTATGGCATGGCGTGGCCTAGCAAGATGAAGTAATAGGCTTTGTTCTTCAAGGTCATATTTGTCCTGTATACATCTTCCACTTTACCACCACCAAGCATCCCGGACCATTACATTGTCTCAACCAGGCTTGACAGGTGGCTTCATGCACTCCTCCAGCATTTTGTATCTGGCCTGCATCTCCTGTATGGTCTTTTTTGTGATCAGACCATCTCAGACTTAGATTAATGTGTCCATAACACTTTTTTCCCATTTATCCTCTGTCCATTGTCTTTTTTGTTTTGCTCATCTTAGGCAATGCTATGGGAAAACCTAAAGGCGGAGGTTTTTCCTGTTAGCGTCTCCATTTTAGCACCAGGCACGGAATAGTGCCCTTAATCTTTTCTTTTCATTGCAAGCCTGAGGTATGGCAAATTCTTTATAGCTCTGCCACTGGACACAATGTACAACGTGTCATGGAGCACGGGAGAGATGGCTGCTGATAATGGGCCCTGCCCCCTGTTCAGTTTTGTAGATGATCCATTACAAATCAGCCATTTCCAGCTACAGTAGTCATTTACAGCATTAACAAGGTCTACACTGTATTCCTGGGGGAAAAATAAATCATATTTTCTTTCAAAAATATAGAAACTTATAAGTGGTCCAAAACTTTTGACCACTAGTGTTTATCAGGGGAAGAAGATCTTGTGAGTTTCAAGGTTTTGAATTTCAATAATGTCTATTGCGTTTTGACCAGACCCTTGCGGTTTTGGTTTACCGCAGGCATAAGATAATGTTGCGTAATGGTATCACCATGAGTCACCTAACCTGGTCCTATTCCAGCCACTTTGCATCCTGAGCCATTGATTTCTTGAGCCCGGCAGTATACACAGGATATCCCACCATTAAAATCTTCTTCTTATTCGAACATCATGTGATAATTTAAAGTCATAAGAAAATAATTTGATACACACGGCAATATATGAAGAATAGACATCTTGCTTTACCCTAAATATAGCCCAACACATAGACAGCCTATGCAAGTATGTACAATTATTACCGCTGCAACATGAAGACACTGTCACTGGAAAGATATATCTGTAAATACCAGACGGGGAACATGACAGTGTAATCTAAAAATGTCATCGAGGTGTTATAGATTGTTTGAGACCAGATCAGAGATATTAGAAAACATCTTGTTTCAAATTCTGCTTAGCACACAGTATTTGTTAACGTCACAGACTGAATATGTTCTCCACCTCTCATTGATAAACTTATTATTATTTTGACACAATATGCTATTTACAATTGTAGCGCTGAATAACACAGGATTGGTCTCACCGCACTAACAATTCACTGTACACCAGCACACCTTTATAGATTTTCTCAAATGTACTTTACTGTAAGCAATAAACCTCAATAATTACACGTGTACGTTACCCGTGAAGATCGAGTAGTCTAGGAAAATGAATGACGGTAATATGAAAGCATAACTATATAGCAAGTCAACTAAACCGTTAATATAATTC
Source organism: Leptobrachium leishanense (assembly GCA_009667805.1). Classification (NCBI taxonomy): domain Eukaryota; kingdom Metazoa; phylum Chordata; class Amphibia; order Anura; family Megophryidae; genus Leptobrachium; species Leptobrachium leishanense. The sequence goes on from CM019065.1 coordinate 89,918,130, forward strand.
TCAGTCCTTTGGTTCAGAATCCCACTTTAGAAATACTTTTTAGTCTATGTCCCAGGGAATAGGGTACCTGGGTACTAAGTCCACTGGGCAGTGAATGGATGAATATCTTCGACTAGTCAACGTTGGGGCCCTGAAAATGTAGCAAGCAAATAAGTGCGCACTGTTAGCAAAGTCATAGGCCGGAGGCCTCTCACCCAACCGTCAAAACAGCTTGTCCCGGACGATGAAACTCTGCAGAAAGGCCCTCTCGAGAAGATCCGTCCTCTCAGCCGTCTGGAGCCCGATGCTGTCGAATTTCACACTCCCGATCCGGTTCTCCTCAGCCAGAAGTCGAATGCTGCCAGCAATTCGCTCCGCCTGCAGCCTCCTTACTCGAAGTCCCTCTCGAACGCACTTGGAACAGGAACAGTTCAGCGTGACGTACAGCCAGTCGATCCACACTCTCCCCGATCACTCCAGCAATATGGATGCCGCCCGTTCTCTGCGCTCCAACTGGTCCCAGAAAGTACCACACGAGTGACTGCCTTCTCTCACCGCTTTTCCAGTTCTGCCCACGCTGCACACACTCCTCTCACTTCCTGGCGCCAGTCAGCTTGCTTCCTTCCTCTCTCCCAAGGATTTCTGGGGGACGTAGTCCATAAGTCCATTACAGTCTTTTCCCTTACGTTGCACTATGGCTCCCCCTAGAGGCATAGCAGCGGCAGTTCTCAGAGCCAAATTAAACACAGGGCTACACAATAAAAATGTTGACATTTTAGAAATGTATTAAAAGTGTAATAATAATTCTTTGAAAATGTTAAGTGGTATATACAAGTCTATTTATGTATTGGTATCCTATATGTTTCTGATTCTTAGTTGATTATGTTTTGACGCTTTACATAAAATGTTCTGTAATATTCACACTGCATTGCAAAAGGTCTAGGGAGTTGGTAAGTTTACCAGGCTTTACTACTATGGCTGAGCAGACATTAGGGAGACGTCAATAGAAAAATTTGAAGTTGTTATTCATTAGTGTTAATCGTTAGTGGCTTGTCTTGTAATATGTGGAAGCATGGATCTAGTCGAGAAGGAATGCTTGGGGATGCAATTCCTCCATCTCCTCCCTTATCAGCAGGTATATTCCATCCCTTCTACTTCGCTCTGCCAATGATCTGAGGTTATCATCCCGCCTTACCTGCAACCCCAACTCTCGCCTTCAGGACTTCACCTGAATTGCCCCCTTCTTGTAGAACTCCCTCCCCCACAACATTAGACTCTCCCCGTCTCTCCAGTCCTTCAAGAAGTCTCTGAAAACACATTATTTCAGAGAAGCCTATCGGCTCACTCCATGATCCCCCCCAGTACATTTCTTGCCCATGCTTGCACCCCACTAATTTACATACTCTGCTATTTACCCTCACCTAGCGTGTCACCCCTCTCCTCTTATATTGTAAACTCGCGATCAGGGCCCTCTCTCCTACTGTTCTGCTTGTTTAACTTGTATGGACATTTGTTATTCTGTCTCTCCCATTGTACAGCACTACGTAACTTGTTATCACTTGATAAATACCTGTAACTGTAACTCAACATTTTTTTCAGGAGGAACGGAGTTTCCACATTGTAGAACATTTATTAGGTTTCAGTCATAGGTTTTCTTACTAAGTCGCCAGAAATAAATATTTATAGCGATTGATTCTCAAAAAACCCAATCTTTATACTTAAACAAATAACCTCAAATTTGCATGTGGGGAGGTGGGTTACGTGCAATATGTCAATAGTTAATTGGGGAGCAGAAATCTTCCCACAGAGAGAGTTCCAACACTGATTTTTCTTAGGACTAGGCCCCTGTGTGGGAGCCACTAACAGTTACTGGCCCAGCCACTGGTAGCATCTTCTGCAGTCCATATGACTCCATGGAGATCAGAGAAAACTTTTAACAAGATCAAATATATGCAATCTCACAGGGCCAGTGGAAAGACACACTATTTGTTCCTAGTATTCTTCTGCTAGAGGAGGTAGGAGGTGGTGGATGGTGCCTTGCTGTCTTCCTTTCATCGTTGGATCAGAGTTAGACGATGATTTTTTTATTGTAGTTATTCTTTGTGTTGAGTGATTTTGCAAAATCACTCAACACTAGTTTTTTGCAGGCAGTAATTTGTTGTTTTTACTGGTTGCAAGCAGTGGCGTAGCGTGGGAGGGGCCTCGGAGGTGGTCGCCCCGGGTGCAATTTTCTTAGGGGCGCAAAATTTCAAAAGGTTATAAGATACCCCAAGATGGTTTTGTTTAACTCACTCCAAGTAAGAGCAGCGAAATGCTGGTCTCGTATATGGCGAGTGTTGTAAGGTCTTAGATGGAGATAAGGGGAAGCAGGTTCACATACAGCAGGTTATTCAAAGAGATCCGAATTGTTGACGAAAGGTAACCGAACAGTGAAATTCAGCGTACACTTACCTTTCCTGGGCCTTCTGCTATTCAGAGAGCAGGCAGTTCGCCAAATGCTGGCGAATTGCCTGCATACGGTGCCTGTTCGAGGGCAGTGAAATCCCCATAGAGAAGCAATGCTTTGTCTATTCAGAGAACACAAAACAGCAGTGAAAAGTTGCCGAATTGCCCTGCTGTTCAGTGGTTTAATTCGACAGGTTTATTCAGGCTTCAATGTTAAAAATATTCCCATTTTAATTTAATATCGAATAAACCGTTGATTATAATATATATATTATAAGATATATGATCTTTCAGGCATTTTTCTGGATTTTTTAGCAAAAAGATTTTTTCTTTTTTCTGTAACAGACCTTTTTATTATCATTCATTGGATCTTATATGTAAATTTCAGACATTTTCGTTCTGTAGTTTCTTTGCAAACAGCGTTTCACTTTTCAAACATTCAAGCGTACTGTTTTTTTTTCCTCACTCCATTCGTCTGCGGTGTCGGCTTTTTCCGGCGGCTGCTCTGCGCTGTCATCGGCGGCTGCTCAGGTTTCTCCAGCGTGTTCAGCGGGGTTAATCCAGATGTTTTTGCAGGTTTCGGTGAGCGTTCGCCGGGTTTTGAGGTGAGTGTTCATCGGGTTTGAGGCGGCTTTTCCCTGCACTATGACAGCCCTGTGGTGCTTGCTGAATACACTGCAAGGTCAACGAAATGGGATCGCCAAATCGCACCGAATTGAAGAGAACGAAAAGTCACCGAACGTGCAGTGACTTTGCGATTCTCTTTGAATAACCCTGATAGTGTGAATAAAACTTAACTTTTAATAAATGCGTAAAAGAGATCATGTGATCTCAAACAAACAAAAGGTATACACACGAAGGTTTGCGTTCCTGATGAAGCCATTCTTAAAACCCATAACAATAACGGAGAAATGCGTTGAACTTAACCTATGACTGACTGGAATCCTAAACCAGCAATCATGTGCAATCCTTCGATGACTTTTACTACTTAATAGCTGCACTAATCCTGAATGTGCACTATATTACATTTTGAGCCCTAGCCTATTTTTTTTTACCTTCCTGTCCACGCAATGCCATAGCAGGTTTAGGGGCGCCATATCCTGCTTGACATATGTTGTCTTTGTTTTACAGCAGAGACCTGTTTGAAACTTTGTTTCCATAGAATCAATATAGACACGTCTACTGTAATTGTGTGATTTTCCCATTGAGTACAGTATATCGTTCAGATTTTGCTTCCTGTGTTTTCTATCATCCTGGACCCCTGAAGGCTATGCGCAATGACATCAGTGCATGGGGAGAGACCCTAGAGGCTTGACTGACATCCAAGATGTCAGCAACCTCTTCAAGAGGTCTGCGATCTGGCGCCTGAGGGGTTAATGAGAGGGAGCGCTGGAAAGGTCACACTAAGACCTTTCCAGTGCTGCCTTTCTTTTACTGTAATCTTCTCCCGATCAGGTGCTCTTCTGGCTTTGCCAGGGAGCGCCTGAAACTGATATCATCGCACCCGTCGTGATGATGACGCCAGTGCGCCAGGAGGGAGTATAAAAGCGGGGTCTGACTTCAAGGAAGTCAGAAAACTGCTGGACCTAGAGGGAGTGGTGAATATAGCGAGGGAGAGCACCCTTAACAGATGATGTGTGGGGAACATCTTCCGCATATACAGTCAGGTCCAGAAATATTGGGACATCGACACAATTCTAACATCTTTGGCTCTATACACCACCACAATGGAGTTGGAATGAAACAAACACAATGTGCTTTAACTGCAGACTGTGAGCTTTAATTTGAGGGTATGTACATCCAACTCAGGTGAACGGTGTAGGACTTACAGCAGTTTGCAGATGTGCCTCCCATTTGTTAAGGGACCAAAGGTAATGGGACAGAATAATAATCATAAATCAAACTTTCCCTTCTTAATACTTGGTTGCAAATCCTTTGCATTCAATCACAGTCTGAAGTCTGGAACGCATAGACATCACCAGACGCTTGGTTTCATCCCTGGTGATGCTCTGCCGGGCCTCTACTTCAACAGTCTTCAGTTCCTGCTTGTTCTTGGGGCATTTTCCCTTCAGTTTTGTCTTCAGCAAGTAAAATGCATGCTCAATGGGATTCAGGTCCGGTGATTGACTTGGCCATTGCATAACATTCCACTTCTGTCCCTTCAAAAACTCTTTGGTTGCTTTTGCAGTATGCTTTGGGTCATTGTCCATCTGCACTGTGAAGCGCCGTCCAATGAGTTCTGCAGCATTTGGCTGAATGTGAGCAGATAATATTGCCCGAAACACTTCAGAATTCATCCTGCTGCTTTTGTCAGCAGTCACATCATCAATAAATACAAGAGAACCAGTTCCATTGGTAGCCATACATGCCCACACCATGACACTACCACCACCACGCTTCACTGATGAGGTGGTATGCTTCGGATCATGAGCAGTTCCTTTCCTTCTCCATATTTTTCTCTTCCCATCACTCTGGTACAAGTTGATCTTGGTCTCATTTGTCCATAGGATCTTGTTCCAGAACTGTGAAGGCTTTGTTAGGTGTTGTTTGGCAAACTCTAATCTGGCCTTCCTGTTTTTGAGGCTCACCAATGGTTTACATCTTGTGGTGAACCCTCTGTATTTACACTGGTGAAGTCTTCTCTCGATTGTTGACTTTGACACACATACACCTACCTCCTGGAGAGTGTTCTTGATCTGGCCAACTGTTGTGAAGGGTGTTTTCTTCACCAGGGAAAGACTTCTTCATTCATCCACCACAGTTGTTTTCCGTGGTCTCCCGGGTCTTTTGGTGTTGCTGAGCTCACCGGTGCGTTCCTTCTTTTTGAAAATGTTCCAAACAGTTGTTTTGGCCACGACTAATGTTCTTGCTATCTCTCTGATGGGTTTGTTTTGTTTCTTCAGCCTAATGATGGCTTGCTTCACTGATAGTGACAGCTCTTTGGATCTCATCTTGAGAGTTGACAGCAACAGATTCCAAATGCAAATAGCACACTTGAAATTAATTCTGGGCCTTTTATCTGCACATTGTAATTGGGGTAATGAGGGAATATCACACACCTGGCCATGGAACAGCTGAGAAGCCAATTGTCCCATTTCTTTTGGTCCCTTAACAAGTGGGAGGCACATCTGCAAACTGCTGTAAGTCCTACAACGTTCACCTGAGTTGGATGTACATACCCTCAAATTAAAGCTGACAGTCTGCAGTTAAAGCACATTGTGTTTGTTTCATTCCAACTCCATTATGGTGGTGTATAGAGCCAAAGATGTTAGAATTCTGTCGATGTCCCAATATTTCTGGACCTGACTGTAGCAGGGAATCCCCATGAAGTTCCCCACACGTCTTCAGCATCCGAGGGGTCAGGGTTGAAGAAAATATAATCCCAACTGTGATCCAAGACCTTGCATGGGGATTAATTGGTTTTCCCTGGTGGTCTAGGTGGTCTTAATTTTTTTATGATGCACATTGGATGCCAAAGGCTAGGATACATAAAATTATTGCCATTTAAAAATGTTCTTTAGTAGTAGGACACTAGTGAAAAAACAGTTGTATTTGAAACGTCAAACGGCACTATACTATTGACTCCAGTAAAGTAGAAATTTGATGCTTGGGTTGAGGTTAGTGTTACTATTTGTGCTTGTTTCAGGGTTAGGGTTACTTTTGGGATTAACCCTAACCCAGCTCCTTTTGACACTAGTGTAGTTAGCGAACAAGAAGGAGCAGAATCTGTTGATTAAAAATGAAAAGATTAAAAGGAGCAGAATCTGCTGATTAAAAATGAAAAAATAAAAAGGAGCAGAATCTGTTGTTTAGAGTTAACCATAACCCTAAAAGTAATCTTAAAACTAACACTGTCTTCAGTAAAATTACTACTACTAATTTTACACCATTTTTTAAATCAAATGCAACTTTTTTCCCTAGTATTCTAAGTAAAAGAGGTACATTTTTAAAGCTGTGATTGTTTTGATAGTAAAACTGTGCTTTTGGTGTTCCCACCTCTCATGTCTCCGAAATAATGGATAACCAGGAACAAGGATCTCCTACAAGAGTGGGAAATACAACCATCCTTTGCATGGGAAAGGCCGTAAGGTACCCTGATGAAAGCTTTACCAGAATACTTTAAATACGTTATTAGTGCACAGCTAAGGCAACCCACAGTAAAATATGTAAGTAAATCTCATAATTTTACAAAGGGGACCAGCTGAATAGGAGTAAAGAATTTATATACTGGATGCTGCACAATTTAGTTTTTCATGTTTGTAATGTTGATAAGAAAATAGGGGTTATTCAAAGAGTGCCAAACTTGCCACCGAATTGCACCGAACGGTGAATTTCATGGTACAGTCTAATTTGCTGCAATTCATCTATTCAGAAAGCTGGAAATTCACCAAATATTGGCGAACTAACAGCGAAATATGGTGCAATTTGCCTCGGGTCACAGCAATTTGGTGACTTTTGGCAGTAGTGAAATTCCCAATAGAGAAGTAATGGTTAATCTATTCAGAGGATGCCGAACTGCCCTGAAGAGTTGGCGAAATGCCTAGTTTTTTGGTGCTTTAGTTCAACAGGTTTAAAGAGACGAATCCCATAGGTTTCAATGTAAAAAAAAAAAAATACAGTTTTTAATTATTTTTTATTCAACCATTTATTCTTTTCATGCGCAGCAAAAATAATTTTATTTGTTTATTTTATAGAATTTTTTTGGCATTCCTCTGGAATTCTTATGCAAAATTTTTGAATCTCATTTTTTTTAAATGCGTTTTTTTTATTCTGTAACATATCGTTTTATTATTTTTCATAGGACATTTCATTATTATTATGGTTTAAATGCCTTTTTTAAATTTGCGGTTTTCTTTTCTTTACCCTCAGTTCGGCAGTGTTCGGCGGCATCATCGGCTTTTTCCAGCAGAGTTCGGCGATCAGTTCGGCGGATCGTCTGCTGCGTTCGGTGGCCTGCGGCTGCGTTTGGCTGTCTGTTCGGCAGATCATCAAGTGCGTTCGGCGGTTTGTGGCTGCGTTCGGTAGTCTGTTCGGCAGCATACGGTGTATCGTCGGCTGCGTTCAGCGGTCTGTTTGGCAGTCTGCAGCTGCATTTGGCATGTTGATCAGCGCCATTCGGCGGAACACTTCAGTGCACTTTGGGGACCCTGTGGTGAATGCGGAATTCACCTTACGGTCAGCAAATTGAATTTGGTGAAATCTCAGTGCTCTCTGAAAAACCCCTTATATAGTTCCCTCTTCTCATCTGGCATGGAATTAAAAAGAGTGAATAACATATTTTCTAATAGCATTACTGCAGGTTATGCAGTAAGCACCAGTGTTCGCCATAATAGAAATTCTGCAAGAAAACAGTGAAAAACGCCATTGTGGCAACAGGGACAACTAAAGGGGTTATTCAAAGTGCACTGAAAATTCGGTGCTCTTTCATTCGGCGCACTTCAGCTAGCTCAGTACGCCGACCCTATGGTGAATTCAGCATTCAACGTAGGTTCCTGAAGTCTTCTGCCGAATGTCGCTGATCAACACGCAAAATGCAGCCGCAGACCGCCAAACAGACCGCCGACCGCAGACCAGACAATACACCGAATGCTACCGAGCAAACTAATGCATGAAAATGCATGGAAATTATATATAAGGTCCTATGAATAACAATAAAAAGGTCTGTTGCAGAATTTAAAAATATCTAAATGAAAATTTTCGCTGAAAAAATACTAAAAACTGCCTAATTGGTTTTTAAAAAAAATCGAAAAAAATGAATTAATAAAAATACTTTTTGCTGCAAATGAAAAGAATAAATTGTTGAATACATATTTATTTGCCAGCTTTTTGAATAGTAAAATGGACACTAAGTTGCACCGTATGGGGAAATTTACCATTCAGTGCAATTCTGTGGCTGAGTTGGCGCTCTTTGAATAGTCCCTTATGTCATTTTAAAAAAAGAAATTCAAGTGATGGCAAGAGAAGTTTCATCAATCAAACTTCTCCTGCCGCTGTTTCCATTTTCTGAAATGCTGAAGTTTGTCATGGTGGCAACAATGGTGATTACGTCATGTCATGGTAGCAACTGCTTCAAACACCGGTGCTACTGCTTACTTAATTCTCAATGTTTTATACAAAAGCATTGTAACAGAGATTTATTATTACACATTGGATAACAAAACTCAAGGGGTATTATTTCGCAATTTCACTTTTCACAAAGTTTAGCAGATGCCAGATAAAGTCTTCTAGTAGAAGTAGTAAAGGTTAACACAGTACGGATGCCTTGGGATTTTCTCTTGTTGATTCTGAAAAGATAAGGAAAAAAATATGATTTAATAAAAGGCAAAACACAATGGGCTGGTTGTCTCAAAATAACTGTCAAGATACATCCGATATTATCAGAAAAAGAGAGCCCATCCCATATTTTGTGCATTGCGGTATTCTGCAAACAATTTAGATTGTATTTTCGGACTCATGGGGATCCTGAGCTACATCTGCAAGTTCTTCGCAGAGTCAAAGGAGACAGACTACACGAACAGCTTGAACTCACATCTTGCTTTCGCTGCTGTTTAAAAAGGAAAAACACGAAAAAGGCAGCAGTTAGACCCATCGATGGGACCCAAAAAAAGGATCACAACACCGATGAGCCGCCCGAGCACCCCAGCGCCGTCCTCCGCTTCACCAATGCGGCATTACTTGAGCGGTGCGGCGGCGTCGACACAACTAGGCCGCGAATCCAAGATGGCGACGGTCACAGAAGACATGAGAGGCCCGGGAAGCCCCGCGCTGTCGGCTGGCAGCGTGGATGATTCGGAGGTGAGAGAAGCCCTGAAACTGTTACCCACTAAGACGGACCTGGAAGGTCTTTTTGCCAGATTAGAGGCCAAATTTGATGCGTGCTTTGAGGAACTGGGGGCAGATGTTAAACATTTGGGTGGCAGAGTGCAGGACTTGGAGGAAGACAGGGAAGCTGCAATAACTCAAACCCAGCACTTTGAGACACTTTTGAGCAAGCAGGCTACACAGATTGCCTCCTTATTTCGCTGGGTGGATGACCTGGACAATAGAGGGAAACGCAATAATATACGCGTGAGGGGTCTCCCTGAACCCCCTCTGGGTGAAACTGAAAACATAGACCTGACTTTGCAAACTTTATTTAATGAACTTCTCCAACGCTCCCATGATACGCCTTTTCATCTAGATCGCGCTCACAGAGCCTTACGAGCCAGAGGCGCTCCGAACTCAGCTCCTAGAGACGTTATTTGTCGAGTGCATCACTTTACTCTGAAGGAGGAGGTAATGAAAGCGGCAAGGAACATGCCTTCAATTATTTTCGATGATCACACCGTGGAATTATTCCAAGACGTATCAAGATCTACCCTCTTAGCCAGGAGGGAAATGAAGCCTGTTACAGACCAACTTAGGGCGCGCTCCATACGATACAGATGGGGATATCCATTTGCACAGCACGTTCGAGCGGACAACAGATCCCTGAGTATTTCTACCCCTGAGGATGTACCGGATTTTCTACAAGTGCTGGAACTCTCTCCAGTTATTGTACGGGGCTGGTTTGGAGGAGACCCGAACGCACCTCCCCCACCGTTACCACAGCGCCAACCATGGCGCACTGCTCGACGGGACCGTCAACGCCCCCTGGATACAACACGTGGAGCTGACCGCAGTTCTACGGACGCCCCATGAGGGGATTGTCAGGCCTTCCACGATGCTGACTGTTTCTTTTTCTTCATTTGACCTCAATGGCTTGCCCGGGTGTCCTGTTCCTTTGGTCTCCGACCGATCTCGGAGTACTGGTTGTAGACTGGTCGGTCTACAGGTTTTTGGTCCGGCAAATATACTATTTTTCTTTGTCGCTTCCCCGCGCGGTGCTTTTCCACTACACTTTTTTTCATAACATATCCCGTAAGGGATTTAGTCCATTTTGGGCTTCTGCGCCAATGCACAATGTTTAATTTTTGGTTATGTTTAGTATGTTTGTTTAGTTTTTACAACGCCTTATACTGTTCTGATGATGATGATATTGTATATTCCTCTGGGAGAATGCTGGTCTTTCAATTGCTCAACTCCACTTTCACTCTGGTTGCGTCAGGAGCTTTAATCCACCGCAGTCCCTGCCATGGCTGATTTGCGAGTTATTACTCTTAATGTGAGAGGCCTTAACCATCCGGCTAAACGCCGTATGGCATTACACGACCTACAACGTATGAGAGGAGAGGTGGTGTTCGTGCAGGAAACGCATATTCGCAGTGATACGTCCGTTCGTTTATATTCTCGTTATTATCCTCACTGTTTCTATAGTAACTTCTCCAATTCTAAATCACGAGGTGTGGCCACTCTAATAGCGGCACATGTGCCTTTTTACGTGCCAGGCGCAATGCTCTGACCCGGGGGGTCGTTATCTGTTTGTAAAAGGCCTCTTGGGGTCTATGCAAGTTACCCTGGCCAATTGCTACCTCCCTAACATTAAGCAATGTACGTTCTTAGACAAAATCTTGACGAAACTGGAAAACTTTGCAGAAGGCACGTTGATATGCGGAGGTGATTTTAATGTTTCACCTGATGCCCCAGGAGAGGCGTCTCCCTCACCGGCTTCGGTCCCTTCGTCTAAAAGATGGAGATTCCACCAAATACTACATAAGGCCCGTTTGGTTGATTGTTGGAGGGCAATGCACCCGCTTGGATGGGATTTTACTTATTACTCAGCTGCAGCTAGAGTGTACTCTCGCCTAGATCTATTCCTGTTACGTCACCTTGACCTAGGTTACGTCAAATCGGTTAGTATTGGCAATATTTCATGGTCAGATCATGCCCCTGTGTCCATGACCCTCTCCTTGCCGTCTCTGCCCCGTAAATCCTTCCAATGGCATCGGAATGGTACAATACTAGCTGACATTGTGGAGAGGGAACGCATTTCTGAGGCTATCAAACAATATTTTGTAGACAATGATACAGAAGATGTGAAGGCCACGGTCTTGTGGGAGGCCCACAAATATGTTATACAGGGAACCCTTATTCAAATTGGTGCTCGACGTAAACGGGAAAAGACAGCTAAAATCCAAGCCTTACTTGCTGAAATCCAGGTAGCCGAGGAGCTACACAAGGCTACTGAATCAGTTGAACATTACACCACACTCGTGGCATTGAGAGCTGACTTACGACAGCTCTTACACCAGCAGGCCAGTCGCTCACTTTTGCTTACAAAACACTAATTTTATGTACATGGAAATAGGTGTGGTAAGCTGTTGGCTAGGACCCTACGCCAGAAATATCAAGCTACTTATATCCCCAAACTGAAGTCTCCCACGGGTCACCTTCTATCCTTGAACACAGAGATTACTGACCAATTTGTAAAATACTATCAGTCGCTATATTCCCTACGCCCTGATAAGCCTTCCACTCATCTCGTAGCTGAGTATTTGGATAAGTCCTTGCAGGCGACGCTAACGGAGACGGAAGCTGAAGCTCTGGATGCCCCTTTTAACTTGAGTGAGCTTGCGGCGGCCTTGAAGGCAACCCCCACTGGAAAGAGTCCGGGCCCGGACGGATTTTCTATAGCCTATTATAAAACATTTTTGCCCCTCTTAGGTCCCCACTTACTCCATTCTCTGAATGCCCTAGAAGATAAAAAAAGGCTTCCCAAAATCGGCACTTGAGGTAACGATAGCCCTCATCCCGAAACCCGGGAAGGATCCAACGCTGTGCCAAAACTACCGCCCGATCTCTCTAATTAACAATGATATTAAATTGATGGCAAAGATGTTGGCTATGCGCTTGAGCCCCTTTTTACCCTCCCTGATCCATCCTGATCAGGTAGGATTCGTCTCTCACAGGGGAGCACGTGATAATACCTACCGGGCTATCAATTTGATTCATAGAGCGCACACAGCGCACTTGCCGATGGTCCTTCTCTCTGTCGACGCTGAAAAGGCGTTCGACAGAGTGGATTGGACCTTCCTGAAGGCTGTCCTGGAGAAGTTTGGCCTAGGTCCGAGATGGCTGACCTGGATTTCAGCATTATATAATAATCCGACTGCGGTCTTCAGAATTAATGGGGTGCTTTCTACACCAATAGAGATCTCCAACGGTACGCGCCAGGGTTGTCCCCTATCCCCGCTCTTATTCATCATGGCTCTAGAACCGTTCCTACAACGGATTAGGGATAATGATAATATTCAGGGCGTAACTTTACCTTTCCACCATTATAAAATTTCTGCATTTGCAGACGACATACTCCTTACCTTACTAAACCCAGTCAGCTCTACTGAGGCCTTTTTGCAAGAGGTAGAGAAATATGCTGGAGTGTCGAACTTCAAAATTAATACAGATAAGTGCGAAATGATGGGGGTGGGCATAACATCACTTACTAGGGCGGCGCTGCAACGCCTGGCCCCGTTTTCGTGGCCTACTAAGGCTATCCAATACCTAGGTATACAGCTCCCGTTGGATTTGTCATCTTTGTTTGACCTTAATTATGTTCCTCTACTTAACCGGGTATCTCGAGACCTTAAAGACTGGCACAAACCTCAGTTCTCTTGGTTCGGACGTATTAATATTTTAAAAATGACAGTTCTGCCCAAATTTTTGTATCTCTTCCAGACTTTGCCTATTGCCCTACCACTATCCTTTTTTAGTTCCCTGAAAACCATCTTTCTGAAATTTATATGGAGGGATAATAGACCGCGGATCTCATACGATGTCCTCGTCCGCCCTAAATCGGGAGGGGGCCTGGGCCTACCACATCTAGAACTTTATTATGACGCAGCATTAATGACGAGACTTAGCGACTGGTCGATGTCACCCCCTCATAAACTGTGTGTACATTTAGAACAGCTTTTTTTCAAGGTTCCTATAGTCTCGGCCCCATGGCAAACTGTACCCATAGAAACATTAGTCCCCATTCCGCACCCAACAATTAGCCCGACGTTAAAGAGATGGCGTAAACACCGCACACTTTTGGGTTTATCTCCCTTGCCTTCTTTGCTGACTCCGATTACCCATAACCCAGACTTTCTCCCAGGTAAAGCCCTGTCCTTTCTTGGATTGGACTACAATGGCCCGTATGTCCCTCTTAAGGCCTGTATTGGATCGGAAGGTCTGATCTCTTTCAATGATCTGCTGGGAGACCGCTTGAGCACGCCATTATGGAAATATAACTATCTGCAATTGCAACACTTTATTACTACACAGATACTTAGGGCTGATGTTACTGTACCTACGGCTCTGACTACTTTTGAGACAATATGTATTTCAGACCCACCACCTCCGCATCTACTCTCATATATGTATTCTCTTTTATCGATAGCTCGGTTTAAAACTCTACCCTCCTACACAACAAAATGGTCATCTGAACTCCCTCAACCATTGACTCCTGAGGAGTGGTCGACGGCATTTCAGGTGATGTTTCGCTCCTCCAGGGCTCTCACTGTACAGGAAACTAATTACAAGTTGATTTCTAGATGGTACTTGACTCCAACTCGTCTACACGCTATATATCCAGCGGTCTCTCCCGATTGCTGGAGATGTCAAGTGCATAGGGGTACGTTTCTACACATTTGGTGGGACTGTCCTATCATACAATCGTTTTGGGAGGTGGTTTGGATGTATATTAAAGAGGTAACGACTTTAGACTTGCCATTTCATCCTAAAGTGGCCTTGCTACATGTCATCCCCTTGTCCATAGATAAATATGTGAAATCAGTGTCGGTACACTTACTTAACGCAGCGAGAGCATTAATCCCAAAATACTGGAAACAACTGTCACCCCCCACGATCTTTGATTGGATTGATAGAGTAGAATACGTCAGGGAACTGGAAGAACTACATTACACTCTCGAACAAGACTTTGACACATATTTTAGGACATGGTACTGGGGGACGGAATTCAGATCCAAACATAGGCGAACGGCTCGGAACTCATTGACACAGGTTCAGATTCAGGAGCCCGCCATATCGGTTCCAGAGTTTTCTGTGCAGCATGACACCCAGATGTGATATCTCTACAATTATAATAAGTTCGAACAGTGAAAATGACGGTATAAGACTAGCATTAGTGATAGACTTTTCTTATAATTGTTTATCTTTTTTATTTTTATTTTCCTTTTTAATTTTATGCATTTTTATATGTGTTATATGTGTGGTTTGTTAATTTTTTAAGTTATGGGAAAAATGGTTTGGTGATACTTTTTTGATTGCTTATTCAACCTCAAATATTTGCATTTGATATGCTATATTTTAAGCTCCTATATGATATATATGTCGTTGCTCTGAACATCATTTTGCGAATTTTGTCATCACTAATTGTTGTTTTTATTATGCTACAAAACTTAATAAAAATTATATTACGTAAAAAAAGGAAAAACACCTGCTTCCAGTGTACATGATCTGTCTGTCTGTCAATACAGCAAAAGGAGGACCAAAGAATTTAAATCCCATTTCTATGTTCATAATGTAAGCCTGCAATGAAGAATAAAATGGAATGACATGTAGAACCATGATGAAAAGTGAGATATTCTATACTTTTATACTTTACATATGATAGAAAAATGTGGCAACCAAGGTATTTTGAATCTTCACTTTCAATGATGATCCATTATATGGTGAGCATAATGGAAAATATAATGCTGGAAATCATTCCAAAAATCTGGGGTGTCACTGCTACACAAGACATTCAAACTATTTGAGGTTTGCCTTTTTGTTAATGATATGTGCGTTTTGTTTTGTTCCGAATCGCAGTTCAGATGAAATTTACTGATTCGTATTTCAGAAGCACTTCCGAAATAACAAATCGGTTTAGTCCGAAACGGAACGAAAACGAAACGGAATATAACAAATTGATTCCGTTTTTAAGAATCGTTATTCCGTGTCAATTGTTTCACGGATTCAGCCCCGTGTTCCTGTCTATTGGCCGTGGGGCTGAATCCGTTGTATTCAGCACCACAGGCCATGGACAGCACCATGGTGCTGTTTGGTGCGATTCGTCAGCAGTGAACATTCCCATAGACAAGTAATGGTTAATCTATTCAGAGAATGCTGAACAGCACCGAAATGTCAGTGAAATGCCCTGATTTTCGGTGGTTCGTTCGACAAGTTTAAATAGACGAATCCCATAGGTTTCATAGTTACATAGTTAAATAGGCTGAAAAAAGACATGCGTCCATGGGGTTCAGCCTCTCACACATCACCTACTGCTGTTGATCCAAAAGAAGGCAAAAAACCCAGTCTGAAGCGCTCGCCAATATGCAACACACTGGGAAAAAATTCCTTCTTCACCTCAGAATGGCAGTCAGATTTCTCTGTGGATCAAGAAGCTTTTACCCACATATTAAATATTATAACCCTTAATATTCCATGTCTGCAGGAAGTCATCCAGTCATTTTTTTAAAAGTCTGTACAGTCTCTGACCCAACCACCTCCACATGTAGAGAATTCCACAGCTTTATTGTTCTCACCGTAAAATAACCCTTCCTATTCTTTAGGCAGAATTTCCTTTCGTCCTGTCTAAATGGGTGACCTCGTGTCCTGTGTATTAATGAATAGGTTTCCAGACAAAGGTTTATAATGGCCCGTATAGATTTATATAAAGTTATCAGATCCCCTCTAAGGCGCCGTTTCACTAAACTAAACAGGTTTAAACTTGTTAGTCTTTCCTCATAACTTAAACCTTCCATTCCCCTTATTAATTTAGTCGCCCGTCTCTGCACTTTTTCTAGCACCATGATATCCTTCCTTAAGACCGGTGCCCAAAATTGCACGGCATATTCAAGGTGCATTTCACCATTGATTTACACAGAGGCAAAATTATCAGGGTTATTCAAAGAGAATCGAAAAGTCACCGCACATTCAGTGACTTTTCCTTCTCTTCAATTCGGTGTGATTTGGCGATCCCATTTCGGCGACCCTGCGGTGTATTCAGCAAGCGCCACAGGGCCGCTATAATGCAGGGAAAAGTCGCCACAAACCTACCAAAATCTCACTGCAAAACCAGGGGCGAACGCACACCGAAACCTGCAAAAACGTCTGGATTAACCCCACCAAACACGCCAGAGAAACCCGAGCAGGAGCCGATCACAGCGCAGAGCAGGCACTGGAAAAACCCGACACCGCAGGCGAATGGAGTGAAAAAAAAACCAGTTTGCTTGAATGTTTGAAAAGTGAAACGCTGTTTGCAAAGAAACTACAGAACGAAAATGTCTGAAATTTACATATACGATCCAATAAACGATAATAAAAAGGTCTGTTACAGAAAAAAGAAAAAAACGATTAAAAAAATAACAGAAAAAAAGTTTGCAAAAAAATCCCCAAAAATTCCCAAAAGATCCCAAAAAAATCTAAACATAAAGAGACTTTTTACTGCAGAATATTATAATGAACGGTTTATTAGATATTGAATTAAAACGGGAATATTTTTTAACATTGAAGCCTATGGTATTCGCCTGCATAAACCTGTTGAATGAAACCACCGAATAGCAGGGCATTTTGGCATTTTTTCACTGCTGGTTTTTGTTCTCTGAATTGCTTGTCTATGGGGATTTCACTGCCCTCAAACACGCACCGAACAGGCACCGTATGTGCAGGCAATTCGCCAACATTTGCCATCAATTCGGAGCCGTTTGAATAACCCTGTATGTTTTCATCCCGAGAGTGAATTCCCCTTTTAATGCATGCCAATACCTTGCTGGCCTTGGTGACTGCTGTTTGACATTGGGTATTGTTACTTAGTTTGAAGTCTACGATTATTCCCAAATCCTTCTCCTGTTTTGATTTCCCTAACTCAGTACCATTTAGGGTATACGTTGCTTGTGTGTTTTTCACTCAAAGTGCATAACTTTGCATTTATCTACATTAAATTTCATCTGCCATTTAAATGCCCAGTCCCCTAATCTATCTAAATCCCTCTGCAGCGAAGTAACATCCTGCTCACATTGTATTACTTTTCCTAGTTTGTGTCATCTGCAAACACTGATACACGACTTTCGATGCCTATTTCAAGGTAATTTATAAATAAATTGAATAGAAATGGTCCTATAACTTACCACTGATGTCCATCTTGAAAATGTACCATTTATGACCACTCTCTGTACCCTATCTTTTATCCAGTTTTCTATCCAAGAACAAGTATTTTCATCTACACCAATTTTTCTTAATTTAAATAGTAACCTCTTGTGAGGAACTGTGTCAAAAGCTTTGACAAAATCCAAGTAAATCAAATCCACTGCGACCCCCTGATCTATACCTCTACTTACTTCCTCATAGAACGCAATTAGGTTAGTCTGACATGATCTGTGTTTCATAAAACCATGCTGATTTTTGCTAATTACATTATACATCCCAATAAATTCCTCACTATTATCCCTTAGGAACCTCTCGAATACTTTCCCAGCCACAGATGTTAAGCTCACAGGTCTATAATTCCCAGGCACAAATTTTAAACCTTTCTTAAATATAGGGACCACGTCAGCTTTTCTCCAATCCTCTGGTCCGATTCCTGAAAGAAAAGAATCTTAAAAGATTAAGAACAGAGGTTTACATATTTCAACACATAGCTCCCTCAGTACATGCGGGTGAATTCCATCCGGCCCTGGGGCTTTATTCACATTCACATTGTTTAATTGCTGCAAAACCTTGTTCTGAGTCAACCAGTCACTTTTTATTAGTAAGTTTTTATTAATGAATTGCATGTCTCCTGATATAGGTTTCTCTTTGATAAATACTGAAGAAAAATAATCATTCAAAATTTCTGCCTTATCTCGATCTTCAGTTAACAATACTCCTGACTCAGATTTTAGCGAATCTACATTTTCACTTTTGAGGTTTTTAGAATTTATGTACCTAAAGAATCCTTTAGGGTTGGTCTTGCTCTCTGGCTATTTCTTTTTCATTTTCAAGTTTAGCCCATCTAATCGCTTTTTTACATGCTTTATTGACTGCCTTATATGCTTTATAGGATGCCTCAGATTTTTCAGATTTAAAAGCTTTAAATGCCTTCTTTTTATTTTTCATTTCCTTGGTTACCTTCCTACTAAGTCACATTGGTTTCAGTATGTTTCTTTTATATTTATTACCCAGTGGAATATATTGTGATGTTTAAATGTTAGTTTAAAGATATTCCACTTATCCTCTGTGTTTTTCCCATGAAAGAGTTTCTGCCAGTCAATGACATTGAGAGCTTCCTTTATTTTAATGAAGTTGGCTTTTTTAAAATTATATGTTTTAGCATGCCCCCTATGAATGTGTTTTTTGAGTTTATTTCAAAAGACACCATATTATGGTCACTGTTTCCCAACTGCTCCCTTACATGAATATTTGAGAAAAGATCCTCATTATTTGTTATAACCAGATGCAGACAATTATCCTCTCTAGTTGGTGTTTCTACCAGTTGTGTCATAATTGAAGGTATCATTTCAATGTAAACTAAATCCTGTTTCTATTAACAGGGTTATCCAAAGAGATTCGAAAAGTCACCGCACGTTCGGTGACTTTTCGTTCTCTTCAATTCGGTTCCTTTTGCCGATTGCATTTCGGTGACTCTGCGGTGTATTCAGCAAACAGCACAGGGTCCCCGAATTGCAGGGAAAAGCTGCCGTAAACTCACCGAAAACTAACCGAATGCACGCTGAAAACAAGCAAAAACATCTGGATTAACCTTCGAAGAGGAGCCGAACAGGAGCCGAACAGGAGCCGAATCACACAGAGCCGAAGCAGCTGTGACGTAGAGGAGGCAGTGAATAAATTAGAAAAACCATTTGTATGAATCTGGGAAAAAGAAACGCTGTTTGCAAAGAAACTACTGAGCGAAAATGTCTGAAATTTTCACAGGAGGTCCAGGGAATGATAATAAAGAGGGCTGTTACAAAAAAAATAAGCAAACTGAAAAAAAAAAAAAAAAATCGGACTTTTAATTGTTTTTTAAAAAATTCAGAAAAATGCTTAAAGTATCCTAAAAAATCTATAAATAAAGAGACTTTTTGCTGCAGAATTTTATAATGAACGGTTTATTAGATATTGAATTAAAACGGGAATATTTTTAACATTGAAGCCTATGGGATTCTCCTGAATAAATTTGCCGAATTAAACACCGAATGGCAGAGCATTAGGGGAACCTTTCACTGCTGGTTTGTGTTCTCTGAATAGCCGAAGCAGTGCTTTTTGATGGGGATTTCACTGCCCTCGAACAGGGACCGAACAGGCACCGTATGTGCAGGCAATTCGCCAGGATTTGGAGAATTGCCTGCTCTCTGGATAGCCGAATGGCCAGGAAAGGTAACCGAACGCTGATTTTCAGCGTTCGGTTACCTTTCTCAAGCAATTCGAATCTCTTTGGATAACCCTGTATATATTTATTCAAACATTTATTCTTTTTTATTTGCGACAATTAGCCTTTTTAGTTATTGATTTTTTTGGTGAAATTTTTGGAGTCACAATTATTTTAAAACAAAGAGGCTTTGTTTCTTTGCCGAACGCAGTGTTTTTTCCCTTTCTTTCAGTCTGGCTGTATTCGGCAGGTGCTGTCCATGGTGCTGAAACCTATTTCAGCACCAAGGACAGGGGGATCTTTTGCTCCGGAGCTCTGAGAAGTTGCTGTCCTTGGTGCTGAAACATCTTTCAGTATCAAGAACAGAGGGATTAAGTAATTAATAAATCGGTTTCACATTCCGAAAAAACGAAATAACTAATAAAAACAAAATAACAATTACTAATCTCTCTACTAATCTCCCGAATTAATGAATCGATCCGAAATACAAATCACGAAACATAATGAACGCACCGAAACAAACTAAAAAATTTTACGGATTGATCCGAAACCACATGAAACTATTTTTTCGTTGTGCACATGTCTAGTTAAATCCCTGGTTGAGAAGTGGAGATCTCTTATTTAAAGGCAGAGGGAGGGAGGGGAGATGTACAGTGGCAAGAAAAAGTATGTGAACTCTTTGGGATTACGTGGAGTTTTGCATGAATTGGTCATAAAATGTGCTCTGATCTTCATCTAAGTCACAACAATTTGAAAAACACAGTCTGCTTAAAATAATACAACACAAACATTATATGTTTTCATGTGTTTATTGAACACAAAATGTAAACATTCACAGTGCAGGGTGGAAAAAGTATGTGAACCCCTAGCCTAATGACTTCTCCAAGAGCTAATTGGAGCCAGGAGTGAGCCAACCTTGAGCCCAATCAGTGTGATATTAATGGATGTGTTGCTGAAAGCTGTCCTGCCCTTTAAAACCACACACCAGTTTTGGGTTTACTGGTTTCAAGAAGCACTGCCTGATGTGAACCGTGCCTTGCAGAAAAGAGCTCTCAGAAGACTTGTAAATTTTTAGTAATTCTATTCTTGCTGTATAGTCTAGATTGGCGGTAACATTACTAAAATAAAACCTTTACAGACTTTTATTTAATTAAAGCTATATAAAAGGTTGTCTTCATCTATGTGCACCCACAGCAATATTGTTTAATCAGTGCTAATATTGAATAAATAAACATACATTGTTCCGCTTATGCAGCATTAGATTCCATGCAGAACATGATACTCAGAGATATTTTTTTGTACATTAATTATTGTTTAATAAAAATACGCACATAGGCAAGGCACTACAGAAAAATGAACACTCTATAAAAATTGGGCCCATATAGTGGAAGGATTTCAGGATAGATCCAATTTCCCCAACTGTATTGGAGCTGTGGACGAGAAGCACAAACGACATACGGGTTGTGAAGCCCGAGTGAAGTGATTCCCTGTACATGAACTACAAACATTTCTTTTCCATTGGTCTACTGGCTGTAGCTGAGACAAACTACAGGTTCACGTGTGTGGATGTTGGCTCTTTTGGGAAGGTCTCGGACTCTACTGTATTCCAGAAGTCCACACTCTGGGAACAAATACAGAGCAGGAACCTGAAGATCCCAAGACCCAAAAAGTTGCCTGGTACAAACATCGCAGTTCCATTTGCTTTCGTTGGGGACGAAGCATTTGGATTGACAACTAATTTACTAAGACTATATTCTGGGACACAACTGAGTTAAATGAAGCGCATTTTCAATAATAGACTGTCACGTGCTAGATGCTACATGGAGTGCTCCTTTGGAATCCTGACAAACAAATGACATATTTTTCATAGGCCATTGGATGTCAATGTGGATTTTGCAGTTGACATTGTGAAGTGCTGCTGTGTTTTGCACAATTTCGTACGTGACCGAGACGGGTATAATTTTGATGAGTCTTTAACGGTTTTGGGTCTGGAAGACTATAATAACACTATAATAACACTGATAGTTTGCGTGCAAATAGAAGCACCAATTGCTTTAGAGATGCTTTAACTAATTATTTTTGTAGTGAGAGTGTTCAAGTACCACAGCAGCAGGGGAGGATGTAAAATCTAACAGGGTTATTCAGAGAAAGGTGAAAATCAAGAGATTTGGCAGGAGAAGAGAACAATCTAGACCAAATAGCCGATTTGGAATAAGTCTATTTTGACCTAGAATTTTCACTTCTCCAGTCATTCTCCTGAGTTTCATCTTTCTTTGAATGGACCTGTTTAAATTTTATATTTGTTGTTCTATCTCACCCATTGTACAGCCATACAGAACTTGTTTGCGCTTTGTAAATACTTGTAAATTTGTATATAGTTATAATAAATTAGCATTTCCGTCAGATTGTGTTTGGGAAGCTTTTGTTAAATAAATAAAAAAATGTTATACATACTTTGCATCTTCTGTTCATTTTCAGACCAGGTATCGTATTCAGAGAATAGGTCTTTGGTGACGTTACACCAGACATTCGCCTTCTGCTTGTCCTTGTATTGTTAGTGAGCGGTCTCCCACAATTCATGGTTTCTGTTGGACTGCAGATATAAGTTGTACCACATCCATGGCACACCTACAGGAAGCAGCATGTATGCAGCGGTGTCTGGATGTCCGTCATAGCATTTTTACGTCAATGCCTTCATAGCGCCCGCTGCAGCATGCATCGTACATGTGTGATAAGGTGAGCACGTACTTTGTGTGTTGTTCTCTATGGATTCCATTAAATGCTATTACGGACGGCAAATGGTGCGTCAACATGGACGTGCAGAGTGCGCTCATCTGACATCAGCCTTACTGTTCAATAAAATCAGTTTGAACTTTGTGCGGCTGTTTTTACTAACACATCATTGACTTGCTTCTCATTGCATTTCCCAAGATTTCAGGCATTGCAGAAGTTAACAAACAAATATTTGAACTTAATAGTAGGGATGAGCTGTTCGGTTCGATCAGTTCGGAGTTCGCATCGAACATAGCCTGTTCGTTTGTTCGCGAACTACGAACATTTCCGGGTGTTCATCCCGTTGGCGCAAAACTTAGGTCCTCCTCCTCCTCATCTGTCTCTACCTCCACTGTATGTCCTGCCATGTCATTGCCTACAACCTCCACTGACAGGGATGATGCTACAGTAATGGATGTACCAGGTCCTTCCTCACAATGTGACATCATCCCATCAGCTGAAGATTTACGCAGTCAGATTACGTTGCCCCAGCTGCTGCAGCGTAAGAAAAAAATATAGTCCCAACCATCCCCAAGCACTGCGTCTAAATGCCAGCTTAGCAAAATTACTTGCATTGCAGCTGCTGCCTTTCCAGCTGGTGGACTCTGCTCCCTTCCGTGAATTTGCTGAATGTGCTGTACCACAGTGGCAGGTTCCAAAATGCCATTACTTTTCACGCAAGGCCATTCCAGCACTATACCAGCACGTGGAAGACAATGTTATCCAGTCATTGGGAAAGGCAGTCAGCAGCAAGGTGCATGTGACTTTAGACACGTGGTCCAGCAAGCATGGACAGGGTCGTTACATTTCCTTCACGGCACACTGGGTAACTCTGATTGCAGCTGGGAGGGATCCAAGACGGGGCTCTGTGCTGGAGGTTGTTCATCCACCACGCCTCCAGAAAGTTGCTTGTATGAGGTGTCTGCTCCACCACCACCTCTCCCTCTTCCTCCTCCTCCTTCTCTGTATCTGGCGAAGTGGCAGTTAAACCGAGTTTAAGTGGCAGGGGCTACGCAATGGCTCAAGCAAAAAGATGCCATACTGTGATGGCAACGAGGATGGTGAGCAGGGACAGTGCATGCATCAGTGACACAATTCCTTTAGTGTTCCTGCTGGAGCACACTCTGTGGGGAATTATAGATGTGGGTCTAGAGGCAGAGCAGCGGGAGGAAGAGGAGGCCTTCCCTAGCTCTCAAGGCCCCAGTCTTTCCGCAGACAGCATTCCAGCGGGTCCTCCTCAGATCAGACAGGAGGAGGATGAGGAGGAGGAGAGGAGGAGGAGGAATATTTAAGTAGTGGGGCATTGAAGGTGGGGATTCCTCAAGGGAGGGTTTCGTGTGCCCAGAAACACAAGGGCTAGTGCGTGGCTGGGAGGAGGAAGTGCACGATACGGTCATCCTCATTGACCAGGAAGACTCGGAAGCTAATGCCACCTCCAACCTACGCTGCCTGGGCTCCCTTATAATGCAAAGCCTGCTAAAGGACCCCAGGATTCGTGCTATCAAGGAGAGGGATCTTTACTGGTTGGCAACCCTTCTTGATCCACGATACAAGGGTAAAGTTGCAGAGCTCATCCTGCCCGCACAGATGGAGCACAGGATGAAAAAACTTGAGGACGCTCTAAAGCGACACTTGTGTAACACCTCTCCAGGCACTGGTAGGTTGCCAAGTGCTGACACAGGTGCTTCTGAGGCTGCGGATGATCAGAGGAATAGTGGTGAAGGTCAGGGCCGCTTGACTGATGCATTTTTACATTTTTTTAGTCCACGACGCCCAGGGACGTCAAATGTAGGCACCCATTGCCAGCGTCTTCACCATATAGTGCAGGACTACCTAGGGGCAAGGGCAGACCTGGATACCTTTCCAGCAGATGATCCACTGGCTTACTGGGTGTTGAGATTGGATCACTGGCCAGAACTTAGCCAATATGCTATGCAGCTACTAGGTTGCCCTTCATCCAGCGTGCTTTCTGAAAGGACGTTCAGTGCCGCTGGAGGTTTTGTCACAGACAAAAGAGTGCGTCTGTCCACCGACTCTGTAGACCGGCTGACATTTATAAAAATGAATCAGTCCTGGATCAACAGTTATCAATCCCCTGATGCTGATGTAATGGAATAGATCGGGGATGTCTTCTGCATTCACAAAACCTCCAACCCTGCACTCTTCTACAATACCACAAAAGGGTTACGGTGTGAATGCACTTGCTGCCATGAAAGGCACAATATTTGGCTGCACTGACGCCTGTGCCAGATTTATATCATTTTAATTTTTTGAACCGCAGGGTCCAACCCTGCACTCTTCCACAATACCACAAAAGGGCTACGGTGCGAAGGCACTTGCTGCCATGAAAGGCACAATATTTGGCTGCAATGATGCCTGTGCCAGATTTATATCATTTTAATTTTTTGAACCACAGGGTCCAACCCTGCACTCTTCCACAATACCACAGAGGGGTTACTGTATGAATGCACTTGCTGGCCTGGCACCAAAAGCACAATATCTGGGTGCACTGACGCCCATTACCAGATTCATATCTTTTAATATAGGACCGCATGGTCCACCCCTGCACTCTTCCACAATACCACAGAGGGGTTACTGTATGAATGCACTTGCTGGCCTGGCACCAGAAGCACAATATCTGGGTGCACTAACGCCTTTACCAGATGCATATCTTTTTAATATAGGACCGCAAGGTCCACCCCTGCATTCTTCCACAATACAACAGAGGGGTTACTGTATGATAGTACTTGCAGGCCTGGCACCAAAAGCACAATATTTGGGTGGACTGCCACTGAAGCCAGTATCAGATTCATATCTTCAGAGGGGTTACTGTGTGACAGCACTGTTGCCGACGCTAAAGGACCAATTTTAAAGCACCTATTGTTACTTTCATCCAAAGCCTGCATAAGTTTCACAATAATTTAGCCAAAAAAATCACTAAACTTTTTCTACGTGTCCGAAAATGTCTCCTCTTTTCATACAGACTGCCGCCCCAAGCAGTTGTTTATGGATAGATTAAAGGAAAAGCATTTACCGTAATTTGAAACGTCATTTTTTTGTTTTTAATGTGTTTGTAGCGCTGGTTTTAAATCCCCTGCCGTTGTAGTACTTGTTTTTGGCCACCAGAGGGAGACAAGTGCGATGTGAGACACTGAACATTGGGACTACATTTCCCGGCATGATTTGGGAGCGGACACAGGAAGTGGGTGGGACACAGATGCTGACATCCTGAACCTCGTGGAGAGAGCTGGCAGAGTGCGCCAGGGAGTGAGAGAAGCAAGACACAGTGCTGCAGAACATGACAGTGACCAGGCCAGAGCGCAGCTGGGGCCTGACAGAGATAATGACCGGGTTATTCAGCCTTACAAGAGGAATACCCAGTGATTCACCAGAATACCCATGCTGATATCGAGTGGGCTGGAGGACCCCGAGTTAGGAGCACCGCAGATCGATCTGACAGGGAGTGCAGGCGGTGAGCTGGACATCTTGCGGCAGCTAAAGGAAAGCAAGACCGTGGATCCGGTAACCCATAGAATCCCAGTCAACATCGAGCGGAGAGACGTCCTGGGTCGAGTGGAGCACCAAGTATCTGGCGGATGGGTGAGAGGCCTTCCAGGCCGTTTGTGAAAATAGAAAGCACGCTGCTGTTTATTTCAAAAACCCACAGGGCCCCAACTTGACTAGTCGAAGATACCTCATAAATAATTCACTGGCCAGTTGAATATTGTACCCGGGTACCATCACACACACACACCTACATTCTCTGGGACATAACCGGTACGGGACTCACTCCCCAACCACAAAGGGAGTTAAAGATATATTTTTCCTTTTTCCGCTGCGCGTTTCACGAATTACGAAGCATTGTATTTCTTTTCCGCTGCGCGTTTCTCGAATTACGAAGCATTGTATTTCTTTTCCGCTGCGCGTTTCCCGCATTACGAAGCACTGTAAATATATATACGTATACCGTGTTATTCATTATATGCCATTTATTCTAGTAAACTGTATAATTTATAAAATCCACGACGGTGCTGGGGTATATTTATTCCCTAGTGCGGGGAGACTGACCTGAGGTTCAAATTCAGCGGCTCCTCCGGGAGTGAGCGCTACACGTGGGGGCTCGTTTCCGGGATCCAGTCTCTGGAAAAAACGCATTTAAAGGGTTAAATATGGATCCAGACACTGCTGCCAAGTGGTGTGAGGAGCACAGTAGTCAGTTAGAATTGTGTATAGTCATGGATATTCCAGCAGACACTTGGGCCGAAGATCAGATTCGCCAGGCCGTGGCCGCGCTGACGCCAGATCATCGGGGGTTAATCCTGGACATTAAAGAGAACCCAGATACCTCTCACACGTATGTTCTTTTTGAGTGGAGAAAGGGTGTTCCAGTGTGTTTTCAGGGCGCGAGCGTGAAGCTGACCGATGAGGTGGAAGTCCAACTGATTCAGCCAAGTGCGCCACGTGGTGAATCCGCGAGTGTTCCCGCGCCCAGTCCGTTGGCCATGATCGGACCTGAATTTATAGTGGCTATTGGAGATTTGCTGGCTAAGTGTCAGAGAACAAGCCCTCCTCACACTGACTTCGGTTATCGACGGTTGAGAAATTTTACAGGAAACGTACCAACTCCGGCGGGAGAAGAAACCTTCGAAGAATGGGTGGAACAGGCGATGCAGGCTCTGGATGAGTGGGACGTCCCTGAAGCCCAGAAAAAGCAAAGGATCACCGAGAGCTTAAAGGGACCTGCGTCAGAAGCTGTAAGGAACATAAAATTGAGTAAGAAAGACTGCACTGCTTTAGATTATTTAAATGTTCTGGAGGAAGTTTTTGGGCGAGCGGAAAAGGCTGCAGAGCTCGTATATCAGTATGAACACATCTACCAGCGGAAAGGTGAGAGAATGACCGAATATATGAGGCGCCTAGATAAGATTCTGCACCAGATACTCCTCAAAAAAGGGGCCGAACCGGCTGAAGTGGATAAGATCCGAATAAAACAGATCCTGAGGGGCTCTCAACCTCTAGATCCAGTGATGCTGCAGCTGAGAAGCAGAGAAGGTAATCAAGAACTGAAGTACCTGGAACTGATCCGAGCTGTCAGAGAGGAGGAGGCTTTACTGGAAGAAAAATCCTTCAGGAGAGGAGAAAGAGTTTACGCGCAACCTGTGCGGCATAACGAATGTTTGCAGCCTGAAAGTGACTCGTTGGATACATATGGATCCGACGTGGACGAACAAGAGCATCTGATCGCTTTTAAATCCACAGAGAGGGCTGTCAAAGAATTAAACCTCTCTGAACATGGTGAGTTGCACAAAACTGTTAAGAAAGTACAAGAAGCTCAAGCTGAATTGCAACAGGCGCACGCGGAACTGTGCCGAGTATTGTTGAAGGTGACAGAGATGCAGTCAGAGATGCAAAAGTTCCTTACAGGCATGCAGACAACCGGAGTTGCTGTGGCGTCTAGCCAGGGTCTTTCAACCGAATCACAGCAGGCGACTGCATCTCCGCTTTCTAAGAAGAGATGTTTCAGTTGTGGAGAAATGGGCCATTTCCGCGCACAATGCAAAAGCCGAAAGCCTGAAGGAGATAGAGTTGAGGAGTTTTTGAAAGCCTTGGAAGGACTGTTATCCACCTCACCGGCGGGAAACGCCAGAGGGCACAAGTGAAGGAGCAACCTAGGTGCCCGAAGGTCGAAACCCGCTCCAAAAATCAAGCCAGGGCTAAGAGGGCCCAAAGTCTGGCCAACTGCTGAGCCTGCCAGGACTGAAAGAGTCACTCCCTTAGCGTCCGGACCTACGTCATGGGGAAGCAAGGCACACCCAAAACCTACACGGGTCAAGAAGAAGGCCAGGGTACAACAAACTGGGTCTAAGTGTCCTGGTGCCACCACCAAGTTTCCTGACCAGCTGATAGGTCCTTCTCCTATTGTGCCAATCCAAGTGGAGGGAGTCTACACTAAAGCCCTGTTGGATTCAGGGGCTCAAGTGACATTGATCTACCGAGACTTCTATGAGAAACACTTGAAGCACATTCCTCTACAAAAATTGAAGGATCTGGAAATCTGGGGTATCGGAACGGAGAAACTCCCTTATGACGGGTATCTACAGGTGAAGTTGGAGATCGGATCCGAAGTCATCGGACAGTCCGGAGGTTGTGATGCATTGGCCATTGTGTGTCCTCGGCCTTCAGGGGCAAACAGGAGTTCCATGATAGTGGGGACGAATACTGTTTTGGTGCGACGTCTCCTGACACCTATCGTATTGGAAGAAGGTTCTACTAAAGGAGTACACCCAATGCTACGTCCAGTCTATCAGAGAATGGTCGAAGACCAGAAGGCACCTGCTGAAGTGGGGCGCCTGTGGAGATTGGAAGGAACAGAGAAGGTTCTGCAAGCAGGAGAAGTAGCAAGCTTCCGGGCTTCAGTCAAGTTGAATGGATCGCAACCAGGTCCCTATGTGGTACTGGAAACCGATTTTAATCATGGGAGTGAAGCCGGAGTAGAAGTAATCCCTGAAATAATCTCCACTAAAGCTTTGAAAAGAACACGAGGAAGAGTCTCAGTCAGCGTGTGCAATGTGTCTGATTCTCCAGTAGTCCTTAAAGCACGAATGCCTATCGGGCAAGTAGCGTCCGCTACGCCCCTCTCTCCTACCGATTTAGGAGGGGGAGTGGATGAAGAGATTCCAGATGAAAGATTCTACCCCAAGGACGCTCCCATTTCACCTGAATGGAAGAAACGTCTTCAGTCCCAAGTTTTAAAGTGGAGAGACCTGTTCTCGAAAGATGAGTTCAACGTAGGCCTAGCTAAAAGTACTGAGCACCGCATTCGATTACAAGAAGACAAGCCATTTCGTGAAAGGTCAAGACGAGTTCCGCTGGGAGACTTGGATGATCTACGAGAACAGTTGAATGAACTGCAAAGAACCAAGGTGATCCAAGAGTCCAGGAGCCCATATGCATCTCCAATAGTAATGGTCCGGAAGAAGAATGGTTCTGTCCGCCTATGCATAGACTATCGCACGCTGAATCGGAGAACCATCCCAGATCAATATGCTACTCCTCGGATAGAAGATGCCTTACAGTGTTTGTCTGGAGCAAAATGGTTTAGTGTACTAGACCTGCGAAGTGGGTATCACCAGATACCAATGCATCCTGAAGACAAAGAGAAGACTGCGTTCATCTGCCCATTGGGGTTCTTCGAATTCAACAGAATGCCTCAAGGCCTTACGGGGGCTCCAGCCACGTTCCAACGGTTAATGGAGAAGACAGTCGGGGACATGAATCTAATCGAAGTATTAGTGTACCTGAATGACATAATTGTGTTTGGGAAGACTCTGGAAGAACATGGGCAACGTTTGGAGAAGGTCTTGAAGAGGCTCCATGAGGAGGGATTGAAACTGTCTCTGGAGAAATGTCAATTCTGTTTACCGTCTGTTACGTATCTGGGACATGTGGTCTCGGCAGAAGGCGTTTCGACAGATCCTCGGAAGTTGGAGGCCGTAGCTTCTTGGCCTAGACCCCGCAACGTCACTGAACTTAGATCTTTCTTGGGGTTCTGTTCCTATTATCGAAGATTTGTAGGAGGATTCGCAAAAATAGCTCAACCACTGAACAAGCTCCTACAGAAGGAAAGTACAGAAGAAGGTCACAAGGTCTCCGACCGAAATCCGTCAGCTCCAGGGCCAAGGAAAGCTCGAGAGTCCATCCAGGGAGAGTGGACCAGTCAGTGTGAAGGTGCTTTTACGAAGCTGAAAGAGAGTTTAACTCGAGCTCCTGTCTTGGCCTATGCAGACCCTCACAAGCCGTACGAGTTACATGTGGATGCCAGCAGAGAAGGTCTAGTAGGAGTCCTGTATCAAGAGTATGGTGGATTGCTGAGGCCTGTAGCGTATGTGAGCCGGAGCCTTACGCCTTTCGAAAAGAACTATCCTACCCACAAGTTGGAGTTCCTAGCCTTAAAGTGGGCAGTGGTAGACAAGCTAAAGGACTATCTGTATGGGGCCGAGTTTTTGATAAAGACGGATAACAATCCTCTTACCTACATCCTTACTACTGCGAAACTGGACGCAACGGGACATCGGTGGTTGGCCGCTCTGTCAGGGTTTCGGTTCAGCCTGAAGTGTCGCCCTGGGGTGAATAATCGAGATGCTGATGCTTTGTCGAGAAGACCCTACACTACAGAATGGACTCAGTTAACTCCAGACTGGGTCCAAGCTTTGTGTCAAGGAGCAGAGCACCGGGTCAAGGGAGGGATTGAAGCGGAGGCCATAGGAGTCATGGCTGCGGCTGTTCCGGAGTTCTACTGCAACCCTACGCAATTGAGGGATGAAAGTCTACCTACCTTTTCAAAACAGGATCTGAAAGCTGATCAGGCCAGAGACCCTTTAATTGCGTTAACCATAAAGGCCCTA
Organism: Leptobrachium leishanense; assembly: GCA_009667805.1. Lineage (NCBI taxonomy): Eukaryota > Metazoa > Chordata > Amphibia > Anura > Megophryidae > Leptobrachium > Leptobrachium leishanense. The sequence continues at coordinate 89,948,979 of CM019065.1, forward strand.
ACTGCGAACCAGCGGGAAATTCTGCTGACCAATTCCCCAGATGGAGCCAGATTGGTCTACAAAGAGTGGGAACGGTTGAAGATGTTGGATGGGGTGGTCTACCAAAGGGGCCCCTCAACCAATGCTGAAGAGACCCAACAGTTATTCCTTCCCACTAAACATAGGGAGAGTGTGCTGCGATCGCTACATGATGAGCATGGACATTTGGGCGCTGAAAGGACTTTTAAGCTGGTGCGAGACAGGTTCTATTGGCCTTGCATGAGAGCTGAAGTGGAATGTTACTGCCATTCATGTCTAAGGTGTATTCAAAGGAAGACCCTACCGACCCGAACCGCTCCAATGAGCCATCTGCAAAGTCAAGGACCCATGGATTTGGTGTGCATTGACTTCCTGTGCTTAGAGCCGGATGCTAGTGGGCAGGGAAATATTCTTATAGTGACTGATCATTTCACACGTTACGCCCAAGCCTTTTCCACGAAAGATCAGCGCGCTCCGACAGTGGCGAAGGTCCTGATTGAAAAGTTTTTTGTTCACTACGGTCTACCAAGGAGAATACACTCTGATCAGGGTAGAGACTTTGAAAGCCGGCTTGTCGGGCAACTACTGGAACTGTTGGGAATCCAAAAGACCCAAACTACACCCTATCACCCTCAAGGTGATGCTCAGCCTGAAAGGTTCAATCGCACGTTGCTAAATATGCTGGGGACACTGTCAAACACAGAAAAGCAGAGCTGGAGTCGTCACATAGCTACGCTAGTACATGCATATAACAGTACGGAAAGTGATGCCACTGGATACTCACCGTACCGTCTTATGTTTGGAAGAGAAGCTCGACTGCCGGTTGATTTGGCGTTTGGGCTATCTCTGGACCAGACGTCGGTAGCTTCCCATAGAAATTATGTGGATAGACTTCGAAAGAATCTGGCCTCTGCGTTTGACCAGGCCCGTTTGACCTCAGGAAACAGGGAACAGAGGAATAAACGGAACTATGACTTGAAAGTTCGGATACAGGATCTACAACCGGGTGATAGGGTTTTGTTGAGGAACTTGGGTGCTGCTGCGAGGCACAAGTTAGCGGATAGATGGAGTTCTCAAGTCTACATCGTCTGTAAGCAACTGCCGGGTCTGCCGTTGTATCAAATCCGGCCGGATGGAAAGGCTGGGCCTCTTAAGAACTGGCACCGGAATCATTTATTACCTTTGAGAGAGGCTGTGAGGATACCAGTTGGGGACGAACTTTCTCTGCCAAATCCGCCTGCTCCACGTTTGCCTCCCGTTACTCGGTCTCAGCAGACCCGGGCTGTCGAAGAGAGCGAAAGGGACAGTGAGGAAGAGAGTTTTTGTCTGGACTGGATGCGCTCACCGGAACCTGAAGAGGTTATCTCGGTTCCTGAACGGTGGGAAAGTAATTTGAGGCCCGAAGCTCCTGAATTTCAGTTAGAAGTCCCAGAGACTATTGAAATCCCTGTAGTTCCTGAAGTCGAATCTTATGACTACAGTTCTATGCCTTCACTGGAGGGGTCATACTCCGAAGAGATGTCTGCTCCAGTGGTAGAAAGAAGAACTGAACCCGCGCCTGTAGTACTTCCACCTGAAGAGGAACTGATTGAGCCAGAACCAAAACGCTCTGTTCGACCGCCCCAGAGACTCACCTACGACTCACCTGGACATAGCACTGAAGAGGCCGTCACCACAGTGCGAAGGTTGCCCGAAGTGTCTGCTATGTTAGCTGAGGTAGTCCAAAGCATGAGTCAACTTGAGGAAGTGTATATAACCCATTGTATGTTTGCTGCTGAGCCTGTATATGTTGCCTAAAATGTGTTGAAATGTAATGCAACTGTTGTACCTCCTTGGAGAGACCCAAGAGTTCTAGGAGGGGGAGAGTGTAGCTCTGGTTTTAAATCCCCTGCCATTGTAGTACTTGTTTTTGGCCACCAGAGGGAGACAAGTGCGATGTGAGACACTGAACATTGGGACTACATTTCCCGGCATGCTTTGGGAGCGGACACAGGAAGTGGGTGGGACACAGACGCTGACATCCTGAGCCTCGTGGAGAGAGCTGGCAGAGCGCGCCAGGGAGTGAGAGAAGCAAGACACAGTGCTGCAGAACGTGACAGTGACCAGGCCGGAGCGCAGCTGGGGCCTGACAGAGATAACGACCAGGTTATTCAGCCTTACAAGAGGAAGACCCAGTGATTCACCAGAATACCCACGCTGATATCGAGTGAGCTGGAGGACCCCGAGTTAGGTGCACCGCAGATCGATCTGACAGGGAGTGCAGGCGGTGAGCTGTACATCTTGCGACAGCTAAAGGAAAGCAAGACAGCGGATCCGGTAACCCATAGAATCCCAGTCAACATCGAGCGGAGAGACGTCCTGGGTCGAGCGGAGCACCAAGTATCTGGCGGATGGGTGAGAGGCCTTCTAGGCCATTTGTGAAAATAGAAAGCACGCTGCTGTTTATTTCAAAAACCCACAGGGCCCCAACTTGACTAGTCGAAGATACCTCATAAATAATTCACTGGCCAGTTGAATATTGTACCCGGGTACCATCACACATACACACCTACATTCTTTGGGACATAACCTGTACTGGACTCACTCCCCAACCACAAAGGGGGTTAAAGATATATTTTTCCTTTTTCCGCTGCGCGTTTCTCGAATTACGAAGCATTGTATTTCTTTTCCGCTGCGCGTTTCTCGAATTACGAAGCATTGTATTTCTTTTCCGCTGCGCGTTTCCCGCATTACGAAGTACTGTAAATATATATACGTATACCGTGTTATTCATTATATGCCATTTATTCTAGTAAACTGTATAATTTGTAAAATCCACGACGGTGCTGGAGTATATTTATTCCCTAGTGCGGGGAGACTGACCCGAGGTTCAAATTAATTCAGCGGGTCCTCCGGGAGTGAGCGCTACAGTTTCTATACATCCTAGAAATCCGCCACTTCACGGGCAGGTTATAGGGACCTCCTAGGCACGATATTTGAAGGAATTTTTCGTTTTTATTTTTAACCCTTATTTCATGGAAAACTCACTGTCCCTTTAACCCTTTCGCTGCTGAGGCTTTTCCCGCCCCTGTGCTGAGGTCATTTTTATCGGTTTTGCTCATCATGTTTAAATGTGTTTTGAAGGCTTATTTTAGTATATGACCCAGACATATTATATATCGTTCTTTCCGTCAGACTCGGTAGATTCATAATATGTCATTATTATATGTATACGTTATGTCATGTCTGTATATTATAACAAAAAATGCAATAAAATATGTATTTTCAAAAATTTACAATGTGTAAAGTGTTTTTTTTCACATTTTAACATGCAAGCAATTGCGGTTATATTTTGTATGGGGTGCGCTTGTTAAAAAAATTAGAGATGGGGTCTCGTTACATTTTTTTTTGGGGAAAATTACACTATTTTTAACAAACGCACCGCATACAAAAATCGTTAGTGCAGCATCATTGTTCACATTATAATTGAAATGGGAACAATATTGCTGCATTAACAAACCAAAAAAAAGAAAAAAAAGTGTTTATTTTTTTTTTATAATTTTTTTTTTTTTTTTTGACAAACTTTTTCACAGTAGTGTTTGGTATGGTTGGAACGGCCATGCTCTGGCCGATCCAACCATACCAAACTTTAACCCCTAGCTGCCACGGATCGGGAGATAGGGAGTTCATTGAACTCCCTATCTCCACCGTTGGTGGCAGTTAGGGGTTAAGTCCAGGACTGGCGTCATCGTGCTACGCACGATGACGCCAGTCCTCAGGGGGAGTTCCCGGAGGCTTGGCCGACACCCAAGATGTCGGCCAGCTCCGGGAAAGGATCGCGAACCGGTGCTTTTCAGCGCCGATTCGCGATCCAGCTCCCCAGGGGTTAATGCCAGGCACCATTTGGAAGGGCAGGCTGTGCCCTTCCAAATGATGCCTGGGTTAACCCCCGCAGAGCCGCCGATCGGGAGGGAGAGAGGTCCGAAGGACCTCCCCCCCTTCCTTTCAGGCGCCTCCTCCGCACATGCGGGGGGGGGGCCTGAATTAGGTGTCATCGCGCTGCCGCGATGACACCTAATACCAGCGGCTGCGGTTCCGGATGCGCGGCTGACATCGAGGATGTCAGCCCGCACCGGAGGGGCCAGCGATCGGCCGGAACCCGGCCGAACGCTGACCCCAATGGGAGGACGCGCTCAGCGCGTCCTCCGCATACCAGCGGTAATGCGGAGGACGCGCTGAGCGCGTCCTCCGCATTGAAGTGGTTAAAAACTTTTTTTTAAAACTTTTTGTCCTTGTTTCCTTGTCCGCCAGGGCACTACCCGGACCCCCATATACCTTTTATGGCAAATATCTAGCATTTATGCCCTCTTGGAGGGCACTCTAAAAATCTAATTTTCAGCCCCATTGACTTGTGTTGAGTTCGAGTTCGAATTCGAACATTTGATAAGTTCGAGTTCGAATGCGAACCGAACTCGGGGGTGTTCGGCTCATCCCTACTTAATAGTTGTTTCACCACTAGAATAAATCAAAGTTCATTGAAAGGTGACAAGTAATACGTATGTAGTTAAGTGAAAAAAAAACACAAAGAGTTTCTGAACTGAAAAGTCAATACAATAAACCAGTCCTCAGTAGTGGCTACCTGGGTGTCCAGGAACCCAAATGTACATGTCGTTGGCTATAATTATCCTTATAACTCACTTGAAAGAATGTGACAAGGACCAATTAAGGGATAGCAAACCTATCCAGCTAATGCGTATTACAATTCCCACTGTTATTGTTTCAATATAGTAACAATGTGAAGAAGAACTGCTTGATTTTCAATTCAGTAAGAACTGGCCTGTTGTGTCCATTGTACGTGTATGTTCAACTAAAATGTATCCTATCACCTACACAAATCACAGAGTAATTCGTCACATAATCTCAGTACTGCAACATATTTCAAATCCTAAAGGAATGTGCATGGCTTTATTATTATTATTATTAATCTTTATTTATAAAGCGCCAGCATATTCCGCAGCGCTGTACATGTGTCGCCCGCCAAGTTTACAATGAGAAGCCTGAGCCCTGGTTCCTTGCCCTGATGTGGTTCTCTATCCTCAGTGCTATACCTGTGATTTTCTTACTGCTCACTCGTGTATGACCTCTGGCTTGGCTAATGATTTCTCCTGGCTGTTAACCCTTTGGGTCCTGACAGACAACCCGCTCTTGTATAATGACCGCTACCTGGCATTTGGCTTACGACCCGATCAGGTATAACGACCATTGGCATTTGGCTGGCGACCTATTCTGGTATAACCCCCTGGTGTCTGTTCTGTTGGTGCATATCTCTGCATAGTTCTGTGTTCGGCAATAGGTAGAAATCTGGCTAAGGACCAGCTGTGTAGGATAGCTTGTCTGCTACAGGGATCAGACATTATCAGGGTTATCCAAAGAGATCCGAATGGCTGGGGAAAGGTAACCGAACGCTGAAAATAAGCGTTCGGTTACCTTTCCTGGCCATTCGGCTATCCAGAGAGCAGGCAATTCGCCAAATCCTGGCGAATTGCCTGCACATACGGTGCCTGTTCGGTGCCTGTTCAAGGGCAGTGAAATACCCATAAAAAAGCACTGCTTCGGCTATTCAGAGAACAAAAACCAACAGTGAAAGGTTCCCGAAATGCCCTGCCATTCAGTGGTTTAATTCGGCAGGTTTATTCAGGCGAATCCCATAGGCTTCAATGTTAAAAATATTCCCCTTTTAATTCAATATCTAATAAACCGTTCATTATAATATTCTGCAGTAAAGAGTCTCTTTATTTATAGATATTTTGGATATTTTAAGCATTTCTCTGGATTTTTTTAACTTTACTTATTTTTTCTGTAATAGCCCTTTTTATTATCATTCCTTGGACCTCATATGTAATTTTGCTCATTAGTTTCTTTGCATACAGCGTTTCACTTTTCAAACATTCAAGCAAACTGCTTTTCTAATTTATTCCACTGCATTCGTCTGCGGGGTCAGCTTTTTCCGGTGGCTTCGCTGCGTGTGATCGGCTCCTGTCCGGGTTTTTCTGGCGTTTTCGGCAGGTTATTCCAGATGTTTTTGCGGGTTTTCAGCATGCATTCGCCGGGTTTTGCGATTAGTTTTCGGCGGGTTTGCGGTGACCTTTCTCTGCAATTCGGGGACCCTGTGGTGCTTGCTGAATACACCACAGGGTCGCCAAAATGGAATCGGCAAATTGAACCGAATTGAAGAGAAGGAAAAGTCACCGAACGTGCGGTGACTTTTCGATTCTCTTTGAACTCCCCTGTATATCTAGGAGGTACTTGACAGTAACTTTTTTATAAAGGACCCAGACAAATTATATATCGTTACAAGCAGGCTCTGGCTTTTCCAATAATACAGCAAACGTAAAAAACAGACAACCTTCTGTGAGTTCCACAATTTGCTTGGACCCACTATAGGTGCCGGTGACCACAAACATTCATTGGTAATTACACATTCTTTATTGATAGAAATAAACGGATACCTTTTAAATGAACCTCAGAGACTCCATAAGTAATAACTTTCTTATCTCAATATAAGATTCAACGGAGCAATATCACATTTTCATAACATATCTAAGCAAATTCCGTTTTGATATGGGTACTGTGAACATCGCTAATGAGCTTTTTTTTTTTGAGAAAATATTTTACCAGGAAGGATACATTGAGATTTCTCTCGTTTTCAAGTATGTCCTGGGTGGCGAGCATAGGCGTGCGCACGGGGTGTGCCGGGTGTGCCTGGGCACAACCTAATGCCGGCCCCTGGCACACCCCGCCGGCCCGCAGAACACTTTGGGTCCCGGCTGGCTGCATCCCATGGATAGCCGCCGGGACCCTTCATTCCCACAGGCCTGGCGGCAGCCTCTGCTTCCCTGGTGGCCTGGTGGCTTTGCGCACAGACCGCAGAGCACGTCCCACAGTGAGTGACTGGCCAGTGGCCATGAGCACCGGCGATCGCTGATGACCTGTCACCTGATCGCCGGCGCTCAATGACTGTGTCAGAGCGCTGGCGGTCAGATGACAGGTCACCTCCGGCGTTAGTGTCCAGTCACTAGCTCACTGTGGGACGTGCTCTGCGGTCTGTGCGCGAAGCACAGATCACAATGCAGCAACCCACAGCCACCGGACCACCAGGGAAGCAGAGGCTGCTGCCAGACCTGCGGGGGTGAAGGGTCCCGTCCCGGCGCCTATCCATGTGATGCGGCCAGGGGCAAATATATCCATGTATGAGCTGCAGGGGGCAAATATATCTGTGTTTGAGCTGCTGGGAGCAAATATATCCGTGTATGAGCTGCTGGGTGTAAATATATCCATGTATGAGCTGCAGGGGGCAAATATAGCCCTGTATGAGCTGCAGGGGGCAAATGTAGCCCTATATGAGCTGCTTGGGGCAAATCTAGCCATGTATGAGCTGCTAGGGGCAAATATATCCATGTATGAGCTGCTGGGGGAAAACATATCCATGTATGAGTTGCTGGGGGCAAATATATCTGTGTATGAGCTGTAGGGGGCAAATATAGCCCTGTATGAGCTGCAGGGGGCAAATATAGCCCTGTATGAGCTGCTTGGGGCAAATCTAGCCATGTATGAGCTGCTAGGGGCAAATATATCCATATATGAGCTGCTTTGGACAATATAGCCATGTATGAGCTGCTGGGGGTAAATATAGCCATGTATGAGCTGCTGCGGGCAAATATAGCCCTGCATGAGCTGCTTGGGGCAAATATAGCCATGTTTGAGCTGCTTGGTGCAAATATATCCAAGTATGAGCTGCAGGGGTCAAATATATCCGTGTATGAGCTGCTGGGGCAAATATATCCGTGTATGAGCTGCTGGGGGCAAATATATCCATGTGAGCACCTATATATTTATGTGAGCTGGGGGCAATTTATTCATGTGAGCTGGGGGCAATATGTCCATGTGAGCTGGGGGCAATATATGAAATGTGAGCTGCTTATTACTGTACAGCTCTGTGATACCAGTCCGGGCCTGCTTCTGGACCAGCAATACTCAACCCCCTCCCTGCAAAAAGAAAGGAAAGCAGGAGAGGGGGAAACTTTTGTATTTAAACTGGGGGTTTTATTGCTGTGGACTTTGATACGCTCATACACTGCACATTACTGGGGTTTTATTGCTGTGGACTTTGTGATATGCTCATACACTGCACATTACTGTGGGTTTTATTGCTGTGGACTTTGATACGCTCATATACACCACACATTACTGTGAGTTTTACTGCTGTGCAGCTCTGTGATATGCTCATACACGCCACACATTACTTTGAGTTTTATTGCTGTGGATTCTGTAATAAGCTCATACACGCCGCACTTTGCTGGGGGTTTTATTGCTGTGGATTCTTTGATGCGCTCATACACACCGCACGTTGCTGGGGGATTTATTGCTGTGGATTCTATGGTATGCTCATATACGCTGCACCTTACTGTGAGTTTTATTGCTGTGGATTCTGTGAGACGTTCATACACACTGCACATGGCTGGGGGTTTTATTGCTGTGGATTCTGTGTTGACTGCACTGTATGGCTGTGTGTGTAAATAGTGAGGAGAAGAGGGGTTTGTGAGGGTCCTGAGAAAGAGCAACGGCACTAATGGCCTGCTCTACGGTGGGGGCCCGCTCAGGTCTCACAAGGTTTTAGCTTCTATGTGCCATTACAGGGATGAATGCTCCATATGCAAATCAGCCTGCTCTCACCCAAAAAGGGTGGCCAGTGCTGATTGCCAAGGACGTCATCCATGCACGAGAGGTGCAGCAACCCACGACGATCGTTTCGGCCTTCTTGGGCCTCGTCAGGAGGGTATAGCTGACACCCCTCTAGGCACACCAAGGTCACACCCCCCCTTTTGGTATTACTCCTAGAATCGTCGCTATATCTTCTGCCTGCACTGCACAAAGTAAGAATAGTGAATAAAGCATCGTGAGATACAGGTAGGAGACTAAATATTGGTGCTTGGCAGCAGAAGGTTAACCTCCCTGGTCGTCTGATTTTGAGATTTTTAGGTCAAAATCGGTGCATTTATTCAGCCCCCTAGCGGTTTTCCTGAGTGTGGCTCGGGGTTAAATTTCAATGCTGAAAGCAGTAACCCTGAGCCACACCTGGGCTGTTACATACCTGTCCCTGCACTCCCTCGCTATCCTCTCGCAGTCGTCCTGGTTCCTGTTGCGAGTGGCTGAATCCCTGCACTTTGGGGGCCCTGCGGTGAATGGTGAATTCACCACAGGGTGGGGCAATTTGATTCCCAAAAGTGCGGGGAACAACAGTCAGTGAAATTTCGGTGCTCTGTGAATGACCCCTATAGTAATGATATATTTTGGCTGAATGCGTGAGTGTGTGTCTGTGTATGTTTGCATAAGGGTGCGTAAATATATATATATTTGTGTGTGTTTGAACTTTTGGGTGCACACCCTAATACAATAGGCTGCGCACGCCTATGGTGGCGAGTATGTACCATTAGGTGTCTTGCCCAAGGACACTTATTAGAGAGGTGCTCTTGCCAGGTTCGGACTTGTGTCTCCACAGTCTCTCTCCATGGTTATAGAGCAGTGATGTTACCTCTACTCCAACCCAGCCGGCACGCATAGGTTCTGCATATCTTATCCATGAATTGGTTATAACCAATATATTGGCCATATTGAATGGTCCCATAATAAGGAGACCAATATATTGTCAGCTTGATAACACACAAGTGTTGGTCCCTCACAAGGAGACCCGTGTTGTGTATTTATTTTGGATAAGATTTAACCCAACATCTTCGTAGGGAATTCACCCTTTATTTAATATTGTGCATCCACTGCCCAATTGGGACAACCTAAGCGAGTGAATTAAGCACATGGCGGGGGACTGACAATTGTGTTTTTAAACACATTTCAATTTTTTTTCTAATTCCATAAAGAATGTGTAATTACCAATGTATGCTTGTGGTCACCCGGCACCTATAGTGGGTCCAAAAAAATTGTGGAACTCACAGAAGGTTGTCTGTTTTAACGTTTGCTACTGTATATTCTCATATATGGGTTTACCGCTCTAAGTCTAATGTCAGACGAACGCAGTCTGAGCGCACTCTGCGTGCGTGCATAATGGACGTACATACTGACGGAAGATTCTGTAGACACCACACGGTCCTTTTTTTACGGATGTAGAAAAAAAAGGGAAATATGGGAATCAAAATTAATTAAAATTAAATGACAGGTACAGTCAGCCAGACCAAAAAAGCTTCTGAGCATCAACATGATGGACGTTGCAAATGCGCTGCGTCTGACGTCACGTGACGTCATCACGCACACAGGTCGCTACGCGGACGCGGCGCACTCTGGGCATCCGTCGTAGCACTTTTACGTTGAGGCCTAAATGGCGTCCGTTGCCACCTGTGTGGTGTGTGCGCACTTCAGTGCGTACATACGTCGTGTGTTGGTCTCTATTGATCACAAATCAATGCTACGACGACGTTAAACTGTGTGGTGACACGGACGTGATGACAGCGTTCGTCTGACGCTAGCCTAATTGGGTGACGGTATACAGATCCCTGATCTATTTAGGAGCTCTTGTGAAGGGCGTATATCTCTGTGCAGGGAACTTCTATATTTACCCTTTTCAATTATTCCTCACTTGTGAAGTGTGTAGAATGAAGATCCAGAGGAGGAGGAGAAAGATCCAAAGATCCAAAGGATCTCCTCCCACCAGTGCACCAGCTTAGGTTTTAGATGACCAGTGTATATTACTGCACTGCATCATCTCCTTCGCACTTGATCACAGGATGGAAAATGGGTAGGAGAGCTATTTTCAATTTTTAAGTAAAAGCAGATAAGCAGAAAATGCTGCTGCTTTAACCAGCTTGGCAGCTCAGCGCGTCCTGCCAAGTGCACCTCCTGTGCTATGGACGCGTCCTAGCACAGGAGGCAGCAATCGGCGGGGATTCCTACCGATTGCTGGCCCCCCTGGTGCGGGCTGACATCTTGGATGTCAGCCCGGCACTCCAGGATCCCGGCGGGGCCATTAGATGTCATTGTGGCGGCGCAATGACATCTAATTCAGGCGCCTCTCCGCGAGTGCGGAGGAGGAGCCTGAAAGGGAGAGGGGAGGTCCTTCGGACCTCTCTCCCTCCCGATCGCCGGGGGCCAGAAGGTTAAGGCAGGCACCATTTGGAAGGGCACAGCCTGCCCTTCCAAACGGTAGCTGACATTAACCCCTGGGGAGCCAGATCACAATTCGGCGCCGAAAAGCGCTGTATCGTGATCCTCTCCCGGAGCTGGCCGACATCTTCGATGTTGGCCATGCCTCCAGGAACTCCCCCTGACGACTGACGTCATTGTGCATAGCACAATGACGCCAGTCCTGAAGTTAACCCCTAGCTGCCAGCAATGGTGGAGATAGGGGGTTCATTGGAAACCCCTATATCCTGATCCGTGGCAGATAGGGGTTAATGTTTGATATTAAAAAAAAAATAAAGTTTTTTTTTTGTTTTGTTAATCCAGCAATATTGTTCCCATTTCCATTATAATGTGAACAATGATGTTGCACTAACGATTTTTGTTTAATCGCGTAATTTTCCCCCAAAATAAATGTAACAAGACCTCATTTCTAATTTTTTTAACAAGCGCACCCCATTCAAAATATAACCGCAATTGCTCACATGTTAAAATGTGAAGAAAAAACACTTTACACGTTGTAAATTATTTAAAATTCTAATTTTATTGCATTTTTTGTTATATTATACAGACAGGGCATGACATATACATATAATAATGATTAATGATATATTATGAATCTGCCGAGTCTGCCAGAAAGAACGATATATAAAATGTCTGGGTCATATACTAAAATAAGGCTTCAAAACGCGTTTAAACATGATGAGCGAAACAGGTAAAAATGAGCTCAGCAAGGAGGCGTGAAATGCCTCAGCAGCGAAAGGGTTAAAACAAAAAGAGAATTTCCTTTTTTTTTAATTTTACAAACAACATGCTCATGTCTGGTAACATTGGAAAGGCCAAACTCTGGCCTTTCAATTGGTACTTGATTTGGCCTTGTGGGGTGTACGGAAGTGAATACACAGAGGTAAAAACAAAAAACTGCTCCACTTGTAAATCTTCCCCAGCTATGCTGGAGGTAAGTGAACGTGAGGGATGTCATGATGTGCCCACCCTCTGATGGTTGTCCAGAATTGCTCAGACACTCTGGGCCTTATTCCAAGGTTGCTGTTAAATTAACCAGAGCTGTTGTAAACTTACCAGAGCCATTATAGCCTATGGAGTTGTTAAATTCACATCAGCTCTGGTGTTACATCCTCAGCCCCTGCTGTGCTTCCTGGGGGGTCTGGGCATGGTTCGTGCCACAGGCTGGTCGAGTGCCAGCATCATGTAATGGCCGAGCAGCGTCCGAGGGGGTGGGGCCTGGCGTGGTCACGAGGAGCCCCGGGTTTAAAGCAGGGCGCGAGGAGTTGCCTCGTTGCCCTGACGTGGAGTTCATTCCCGCATCGCTTCCTATTGGTTCTTATTGCTGTTTACGTTGCTGACCCATTTACGTCTACGATTCCTGCTCCTGATTTTGACCCAGCTTGTCTTTGACCATTCTCATGTTTCATGCTATAGCGGTTGCTAGTGCAGTGCGTTGTTGGTTTAACCCTATGCAGGCTGCTTGGGGTTTTACTCGCCTCTTGAGGAATTCCCCACCTTGCTCTGGTGTATCATATATAGCCTTATCGGGGTTCTGCTCCAGGCCCAAGGTTCCTGAAATATGATCGTGCACGCTTGTACAATCCGCTATACTGAAATACAGCTTGTTTTCTACTTATGTTCATCTTGCTCAATCTGCTAAGTGTACCTGGGCCTGTACTATCCTTACGCCGTTAAGTGTGTCAATAGAACCTGTTGATTATAAGGTACAACATACCCGTGTTGGTTCACAGAAAACGCTAAATTGGTCCAATCATTGACTGCCCTGCAGTCTGCACAATTCATAACTGTCATACGAACTACCTTGGTACACCCACTCCAGTCTTGCAGCTCTCTGTATTGTTGTGTGCTCTAAGCTGTCCGTTGGTCTCGAAACCTTTGGAACTTGGTAGCAGTTCGGTTCTCTTGTCATACTCCTTGGCTTTGGAGTATAGGTCTGAAAAGACTGTTTATTTTGTTACGATCGAGCAGATAATTCTGTCCAATAAGATCTCAACCTCGCTACTCCTGTGTGAGCGCCGTAGCGCCCGTTACATCTGGTTACGTTTTGGCATAGGGACCTCTGTCAGCCACTCTGAGCAGGGGAGGTCAGCAATTGCTGCAGGATTGCCAGGAAGGTGAGTGTAATATACAATGTATGGGAGAAGTCCTGTGCATATTGTGGTGAAACATTAAAACATACCTCAAACAACGTCTGCATTGAAACTATTAAATATATTTGATGAGCCTCTTTTTTTTTTTTTTTTGACAATTTTTAATCATGGACACATATCGTACAGATAAAGCGGTAACAGGAAATCAACCAGTTTAGGACATGTGTCACGGTAAATGTTAGCTAATAAGTTGCAATAGTCACGTATACACTTTATTTTTTTTACATAGCAGAACAAAACAATAATTCAGTAATTTGAAGGAAACAACAAAGAACACTGGAAATTTTTTAATTTGTGCCTGATAGGGTGTTTTTACACCCTTAATGACGGGCGGGTTTCACCTGTCGGGGGAGTGGCTTATCGCTGGCAAGACTTTCAGGTATGCCTCGTCGACAGGTGCACGCGGCAATGGCGGCAGGAGAACAGCCTGAGTTTAGGCAATCCCAGTGCAGCCGATGACGCTCGGTGCGCGCAGGCTGCGGGGTGGGGACGAGGCAGCCCATTGAAGACCTTCGGGGCGTACCTGTATGTCCTGCATCTTCAAAGCCCTCCCACCGCCAGGATGGTATAGTACAGCGATGGCTAACCAATGGCACGCGTGCCACAGACAGCACGCGGGGCTCTCTGTGCTGGCACGCGAGCCATAGGCTCGCCTCGCTGCTGCGGCAAGATCAAAGTGGTCCTTCAAATCCTGTGCAGCATGACTTCTGCTGTTTGCGTGACCACGCCCCTCCAAACGTGGCCCCACCCCTCAGAACATGACTCTGCCCCTTCACTCTCTGCCACATTGGACCTCCCACATCCTTGCCTGCCAGGCTGAATAAGATGCATTATTGTACCTCCCACTCCTGCCCTTCTAGCTTGATGTGTCCTTTGTGTCTAGCCAGTGTCCTGCTGCAGTCTAGATAATGTTATATATGCCTATGAGTGATTTCAGCAGCATGCATACAACTACAATCACTCTCAGGCATCCCTCCATATGCAGCAGGGATGCCTGTGAGTGATAGATGCTTGCAGGCTGCTGGGAGTGCTCTATCACTTACATTGCAGCTACTACCACTAACTGTATATGCAGGGATGCTAGGGACTTTCCAAGGATGCACAATGGCTCTGTGATGTCACAATGGTTCTGTGATGTCATTAGTCCTATAAAAAGGCCTCCCAGTGCAGTAGGTGCTTCAGGGGTGTGATGATTCTCACGCTGCCCATTAAGACTCGCGCCCTGACTGGCCTTTGGTAGTCTTTGGGCTTGGCGTTCGAGATAAACACCTAAATAAACTGGTTAAAAGATAGAATGAAATTAGAAATACACAAACAAACTATGGAGTCGCAATATAGAAACATTTATCCACATCACGTTATATTCATGGTCCATGCACCAACAGGAAGTTTCACACTTACGAAATACCCGCTGCCATAGTTTACATCTCAGTAACATGTGGCTTCATTAGGGTGAAATAATCTGTCACTTTCAATACTAAACTTCATACAGTAAAACATTGGATTGTGAGTAACTTGGTCTGTGAGAGTTTTGCAAGACGAGCAACAATTGTTTATTAATTTTAACTTGATGAACGAGCGAGGTCTTGCAATACGAGCAGTATGTACGCTTTGTCTGCCAAGCGTCACGTCACGTTGTAGGGTTTCAAAAGCTGAAGGAGAACCAGGCTGAAAGATGGTTGCCACCATAAGCCAGGCAGCCATCTTGTTCAGAATATTGTTCACCAAGTAAATAGAATAGATTTCATTTAGAAGAGAAGAGCTGAGCTCACGTAGAATTTAAGGAATGCGTGGTAGATTAGAAAGCTAACAAGAAATCCAGGCAGGATCCGGCCAGCTCTTGGCATAAAGGGACAGAAAGATTTATGAATGAAGCAAGGTCAGAGCAATGTGCTAGAGAACAAAGGGAGCACAGAAAACAGACCAGGTCCCTG
>CM019065.1:93899498-93959036 GCA_009667805.1 Leptobrachium leishanense
TTCAAATGATTCACGGTCAGTTCAGAAATTATTAATAGACCAGTTAGGGACAAACTGATGTAAAAATTAAGCCTTGGAGAATCTGTGGTTCCGAGAAGTACTCAAGTAGAGGGATGAGAGACCAGCGATTGATTTCCTGGTTAAAGTAAACATAAATTAAAGCAGAATACATCCCCGGGAGCTTTATTTTCTATAAATGCATGTTTGTTAATACTTTATATCACTTTATACATGCTGGTATATCCGTAGAGTAATATCTCTCTTATGAAAAGGCTTTTCCTGTCCGGATTTGCATTATTTTTATGGGAATTAAATTCAATCTATTCAGCATGCTACCAAACGGATATATTTTTAGTAATTCCCTATCTCTCCCCATAACGTTCACGTCTGATGGCATTGAGCTCTGAGGTGTGTCCTTACAGAGGTGGACAGTTCTCACAATCTTTGCATCCTTGTAATTGATGTCAAAACGTTGACTAATTAATCAGAATATCAACGTCACCATGGAAGGTCAATCCTGCAGTTCTAGTGAGATTGATCTCTTTTGACATCTATGGACCAGTGTGATGTGGTCTCCAGTTAGAGTACCCACCCGTACGGTTTTGACCCGTACTGTCCGGGTTTTGAGTCATGTGTATGGGTTTCAGATTCCCTGCCACCCGGACACATGACTCGGCTGGGACACATGACTGCCTCCCACATGTGTTTGCCGCGATACCTTCAGACCGAGGGGCATAAAACAAAGCAGCTGCACAGCAGGAGAGGTTAATCACTCGCGCTGCCGGTGTGGGAGGAGAGAAGGAAGCTCCACCCCCAGCTTTTGCTTCTCTGCTGGAGCCGGTGAGTGTAGAGCCCCATTCAATACCTCAGCAGCTGCTGAATTGCTGCAGCGCAGCAATTCAGTTTGCTGCAGTAGTGTCATTGAACGCTTTGGATGCAAATTTTGAATCCAAAATGGCAGACGATTTTTTAATTAAAGATTCAGATTGTTTTTCGTATCACTTAGACAAAATATGATAAAGGAAAGCAGTCAGCACAATTCCGTTTTGTATGCACACACCACAAATGATAGTTTTTATTGAATAAACATTATGTTTACTTCTGAAACAAAATATAAATTGAACTGTAATATAGGTCTATGTGCAGGGGTAAATAATAAAGAAATATTTTGTGCTTTGGTGAACAAAAACCTCAAAATTAACATTGCTGTACGGAATTGTTACTTGCTTCATGGCGGCAGCCATCTTTAATACGTCACACTCAGCTACTCGAAGCATCTCCTCGGGTCGCTGCAAGTGCTAAGTTAGCAGTGCTGAGCGCTGAGTGGCTGAACGGCGTTCAATGGCAAGTTGCTAACTTATCACTTGCAGCGGCTGAGGTATTGAACGCGCCTTAGCTGTGGGCCAGGTCCCCCCTCCTCTTCTACCTGGTTTTGCAGCATTCGAGTGTCTGTCTCCTCCGTGGTGGCCCCTCCCCCTCCATCCCAGCAGCAGCTCCTCTCTTGCTAGAGCATGTAAAGGGAGCAAATAGCTGTTTACACATAAATGGCTGCTTTTTTTTAAAATGATAAGATGCAGAGCTCAAAGCCCCTTACAATAGAAATGTACAAATGGGTCCTTTTTAATATGTAAACATTTCCCCCCCTTCCTCTCTCCTCTTGCACCCCATTCTCCCTCTGCCATCACCCCCTTCATTCTCTCTCTACTTTCTTTCTGTCTCTTTCTCCTCTCCCTCTCCCTCTTTTTTTCTCTGCTCTCTCCTCGCGCTCTCTCTCTCTCCTCTCTCTCTCTCTGCTTGCTCTCTCCTCTCTGCTCGTGCTCTCTGCTTGCTCTCTCCTCCGCTTGCTCTCTCTCTCTCTGCTTGCTCTCTCTCTCTCTGCTTGCTCTCTCCTCTCTGCTTGTGCTCTCTCTGCTCGCGCTCTCTCTGCTTGCTCTCTCCTCTCTGCTCGCGCTCTCTCTGCTTGCTCTCTCTTCTCTGCTTGCGCTCTCTCTGCTTGCTCTCTCCTCTCTGCGCGCTCTCTACGCGCTCTCTCCTCTCTGCTTGCGCTCTCTCTACTTGCGCTCTCTCTGCTTGCTCTCTCCTCTCTGCTCGCACTCTCTCTGCTTCCTCTCTCCTCTCTGCTCGCGCTCTCTCTGCTTGCTCTCTCCTCTCTGCTCACGCTCTCTCTGCTTGCTCTCTCCTCTCTGCTCGCGCTCTCTCTGCTTGCTCTCTCCTCTCTGCTTGCGCTCTCTCTACTTGCGCTCTCTCTGCTTGCTCTCTCCTCTCTGCTCGCGCTCTCTCTGCTTGCTCTCTCCTCTCTGCTCGCGCTCTCTCTGCTCGCTCTCTCCTCTCTGCTCGCGCTCTCTCTGCTTGCTCTCTCCTCTCTGCTTGTGCTCTCTCTGCTTGCTCTCTCCTCTCTGCTCGCGCTCTCTCTGCTTGCTCTCTCCTCTCTCTGCTTGCTCTCTCCTCTCTGCTTGCGCTCTCTCTGCTTGCTCTCTCCTCTCTGCTTGCTCTCTCCTCTCTGCTCGCGCTCTCTCCTCTCTCTCTGCTCGCGCTCTCTCCTCTCTCTGCTCGCGCTCTCTCCTCTCTCTGCTCGCGCTCTCTCCTCTCTCTGCTCGCGCTCTCCTCTCTCTCTGCTCGCGCCCTCTCTCTGCTTGCTCTCTGCTCGTGCCCTCTCTCTGCTCGCGCTCTCTCTGCTCGCGCTCTCCCTCTCTGCTCGCGCTCTCTCCTCTCTCTGCTTGCTCTCTGCTCGCGCCCTCTCTCTGCTTGCGCCCTCTCTCTGCTCGCGCTCTCTTCTCTCTCTGCTTGCTCTCTGCTCGCGCCCTCTCTTTGCTCGCGCTCTCTCTGCTCGTGCTCTCCCTCTCTCTGCTCGCGCTCTCTCCTATCTCTGCTCGCGCTCTCTCTGCTCACGCTCTCTCCTCTCTCTGCTCGCGCTCTCTCCTCTCGCGCTCTCTCTGCTCTGTGTTAGGAAATTTTGGATGAAAAGGGCAGATTTGTGAGCTGAATGTGGTTGAAATGGGACATGAAAGGGAAGGACGTGTATATGTATAGGTGTGTGAGTGCCTGTGCGTATGCCTGGGAATGAATATTTTGACACGCAGTGCCCGGAGTGTTCAGCTTTGGCTTTGAGAAAAGGTGGCAACCCTATCTCCAGTGCTGGAC
This sequence comes from Leptobrachium leishanense, assembly GCA_009667805.1. Lineage (NCBI taxonomy): Eukaryota > Metazoa > Chordata > Amphibia > Anura > Megophryidae > Leptobrachium > Leptobrachium leishanense. Next base: position 93,902,640 of record CM019065.1, read on the forward strand.
CAAAGTAAGCTGCAGTTTGCAGTCTCCGATCAGGCATTGAGGTGTCGCATTGATCTTTATGATCAAACCAGTTCACGTTGAAACTTTTATTTATTATAGTTTATTTTTATCTGACACAGCATTTCCATCTCTTACTTGTATGGACGGCTTGGTGTTATTCTTCTGACAGGCAGACTTCTGAATTTGACGAAGTTGCTCCAATAGAGAACATTGTTGTCCCTGAAAGGAGGGGATAATAAAGTTTGTGAACCCTTTAAAAACTATAATTTCATTTCACACAATATACGCTATAGGGTCTATTCATAAAGCACCAAAATTGCAATTTTGGCGCCTTGTGTTTAGGCCCATTTCAGTTCACTTCGGCGAATCCATTTCACCGAAAATAAGATGAATTTGCTATTTAGCGAATGTTCACCATACTTTGCCAAAAAGACGAATTGCACCGATAGGCTTCGGCGAATAACACTGAACTAAAAAGAAAAAAAGAAGAATTCTATTCTATTCTTATGATAGGAGTTTCAGTCAATGAAAAATGTGTCTAAATAATAAGTCTTTTAAAAAATAATGAAAAGGTTAATTAGAAAACAAAAAATCATCTACTATAAAATAAAAAATTCAAAAATGTCGTAAAAAAAAATACAAAAATAGAATTAAAAAATAAAAAGGGTTTATATATAATTAAAAAATAAATAAACGGTCTTTAAAAAAAGAAACTAAAAAAGATATAACTTTTTTTACGTTGAAACCTATGGGATTCTAAACGTGTCTAACTGAAACACCAAAAATCAGGGTATTTCGCCGATAGTCTTCTATGGGACAATTTTTGTGCCACCGGCGAATTGCATTGTATTTCGTTGTCAATTCTTCTGTATTTGGCGAATCGACAGCTTAGTGAATAGATGAATTGCCCCGAAATTGTACTGAACGGTGAAATTCACCATTCAGTGCAATTCGGGGGTTAGTGAATAACCCCTTATAATCTTCAAAGTCATAATAAATTTTAAAAAGAACTGACTAAAATTGTTCAAAATGGAGGTTTGAGTAATATGATTGACATGACCATAGAGATACAAAGATTCCTCACGTCACAGACTATAAATACACCATAAAAAAAACAGGAAAATGTCCTGCAGAGGCACCACATGGAGCTGAACATCTGTTAGACAATCATTATTATAGATTCAAAATGGATTATAAATTAATGTCACCGTAAGGTAGTTAAAACAAGGAAATACAGTTAGATCCATATATATTTGGACGCAGGCACAATTTTAGCCTTTTCAGGTATTTACCAAAACCTATTCAAGCAATAGCTATATAATAGCTATGTACATGGGCTGACAGTATGCACTCTCAGGTTTAATTTGAGGGTATGTACATCCAAATTGGAGGAAGGGTTTGGTTTAGGAATTACAGCTCCTGGCCTACAAAGCTCTCACTAACTCAACTCCACACAACCTGTCCTCACTGATCACCAAATACACCCCAGCCCGCTCCCTAAGATCAGACAGTGACCTGTGCCTAGCTTCTCCCCGCATCACCTCTTCCCATGATAGACTGCAGGATTTGTCACGCGCAGCCCCCATCCTCTGGAACACTCTCCGTTGTACTGTCAGACTTCCCCTAGTTTCCCTTCCTTCAAACGCTCTTAAGACATTCCTATTCAGGCAAGCCTACCACCCGACTCACTAATACGCCTCACTGTCCCAACCAGTGGTGTATTTAGGTTTTGTGCTGCCCTAGGCCTGACTAAACTTGTACACCCCCTAATTTAAATTTGAGGCACCCCTTCCTGTCAAGGGCACACCTCTTCCTGGTTAATCCCCACCCTTCTTCTTTAAGCTCCGCCTTTTCCTCTCTTTATATTAAAAGTGGATACCAAGTGCCTACTTGTATGTTTTGTATACCATTTCAAATGTATCTATTGAGATAAATAAAACTATGAAATGTTTAAATTCAAGCATTTTTACAAAGAACAGCCACGCATGTCAAGTTTACTGGATCACAGTCGCTCTAATTGGTTGAACAATAAAATCCACAGAAACGTGCACTGCATATGAGCGTATCACAGAGCTGTACAGCATTTAAACCCACAGAAATGGGCACTGTGTATGAGCATATCAGAGCTGCACAGCAATAAAACTCACAGTAATGTGCAATGTGTATGAGCGTATCCCAGAGCTCCAGGGCAATAAAACTCACAGTAAACTGCATATTACTGAGAGTTTTATTGCCCTGGAGCTCTGGGATACTGTGTGTCACAGAATCCACAGCAATAAAACTCCCAGCAATGCAATGTGCGGTGTGTGTGTCTGCGTATCAGAATTCACAGCAATAAAACTCCCAGCAATGCAATGTGTGGTGTGTATGAGTGCATCAGAATCCACTGCAATAAAACTCCCAGCAAACTGAGTGAATATGAACACACAGCAATTATTTATTCTATATTTATTGGCCTCCATCCGCGGTAGGACTGTGTGCAGAGTCAGCAGGGACTGTGTACGGACTCAGCAGGAGGTCCCTCCAGGCCACATTAGGATCGCGGCTGTGCCTGTACGTGGAGCAATCTTGTCAGCAGTGGGGTGCCACTGCCAGAGGGTGCATCGTGGCTTTGATTCCCTTCCCGGTGGGTGTTCAGTCCAGAATAGAGTGAGAGTATGTGTTAACGAAAGGGCGGGCAGCTGCGTGCGTGTCATGTGGTTCAGCCAGTCACGTGGTACTAACACTCAGTACCACCTGACTGGCCGGACCGCGTGACCTGCACGCACGCAGCTTCACCATGAGCCAGGCAGCTCAATGAAAAATTTCTATCACTGCAGTGCTGGTTAAGGAAAGGTCCACTTTAAACAGCAGTAAGCAGACAGGGCTTCATATTCTGCTGATACCCCTTTACCTGCCATTTACTGTCATCTTCTCTCTCTGCACACAAATCACATCCCCCTCCCCTTTCCTAGAGCTGCTGTGGGACAGGGGAGGAGCTATGGAGGGAGGAGAGGGGGATTTTTATTCTATTCAATTTTATTCCGTATGCAAATGCCCTGCTCCGCTGCTCATTGTTTGAGAACACAGCTCAAAGCTGACACACAGTGATAGTGGCACCTCCTAGTACCTCCTAATGACACCCCAATAATCACTGGTACCTGGGACGGCCCGCCTCCCGCCACTCCCCTAAGTACACCATTGCTCTGTGATATGCTCACACACAAGTTTGACGAACTGCCAGCAAGTACAGTGCTGTTTGAAGGCGGTGTAAATCCCCAGAGAAGTAATAGTTAATCTATTCAGAGAACACCGAACAGCAGAGAAATGGCAGTGAAATGCCCTGATGGTCGGTGGTTTCAATCAGCAGGTTTATTCAGGCGAACCCCATAGGTTGCAATGTTAAAAATATTCCCGTTTTTATGCAATATCTAATAAACCATTTATTATTTTAATCTGCAGTAAAAAGTCTTTGATTTTTTTTTTTAGTACCTTTTAGTAATTTTTCAGATTTTTTTGGCAAAATTTCCCCCCCTTTTTTTTAATAGTGTTTTTTCTTTTTTCTGTAACAGAACTTATTATCAGGCATAGGATCTTATATGTAAATTACAGACATTTACGTTCAGTAGTTATTTTGAAAACAGCAGGCCACGGGTTTGCGGTGGCAGCATTTAGCGACCGACTCCATGCACTTTGGGGACCCTGCGGTGAATGCTGAATTCACTGCAGGGTGGGGAAATTTTATTCCCCGAAGTGCAGGGAACTACAGAACACCAAAACGTTGGCGGCATTTCGGTGCTCTGTGAGTAACCCATTTAGTGGTGAGGTTTTTTGCTGCCCCCTGGAAAGTGAAAGCCTAGGCCTTGCCTACCCAGGACATACTTGAAAATTAGTGAAATCTCAATGTATCCTTCCTGGTAAAATACTTTGCAAATGTAAAAATAAAATTTTTTGTAGGGGTGGGGCCACCCGGTGCGGGCCGCCGCCCGCTGGAAAGTGTCGGCCTAGGCCAAAATACACCACTGGTCCCAACAAGTCCATCACTCTCACTTTGCAGTCCCTTCCTCCTGTTTCCACCCCTCAACACTTCTAGATTGTAAATTCCCATGGGAATAGGGCCTTTGTTTCTTCCAGTACTGGTTTGTAAAAATGTTGTTCAATATATTGTAACCCTGTCAATATTGTGCCCATTGTACAGCGCTGCAGAATATGCTGGCGCTTTTAAATAAAGAATAATAATCATTAAGAGTAGCCATCCCCCATTTGTCAAGGGACCAAAAGTAATTGGACAATTGAGTCAAAAGCTGTTTCATGGCCAAGTGTGGGCTGCTCCTTCAGTATTTCTTCATCAATTGAGCAGGTAAAAGGTCTGGAGTTGATTCTAAGTGTGGTATTTGCATTTGTAATCTATTGCTGTGAACCTACATCATCCAAAGGTGCTGTCCATACAAGTGAAACAGGCCACTAAGACTTCAAAAGCAAAACAAATCCATCAGAGATAGCAGCAACATTAGGAGAGGCCAGAGCAACAGTTTGGTACATTCTGAGGAAAGAAGAACGCACTGGTGAGCCCAGCAACAAATAGGCCTGGACGTCCAAGGAAAACAACAACTGTAAAGACTGGGGGGGGGGGACCTGACTAGAAATGGACAGGAGAGTGTGAGCTATTTTGCAGTGACTAGACATGAACAGACATGAACTTAAAGAGTAAATAAAAGGAATTTATTTACAACACTAAGTAAAAGAGGAACCAATATAAACAGACAGAAGATCCAGAACTAAATACACATGAAACTAGAGACCAGGGAATTTAGCAAAACATAAGCAAAAAGGGAAACAGACCTGAACAAAATATACAATGAATACTAGACTAAAGCTGACAAGTGATACGAGAGCAGAGAAAACAAAAAGCAGGATCAAGATCAGAATGAGGCTAAAATGCAAAGAGGAGAACAAAACAGACTAGACTAGACCAGAACAAGAATAAACTAGAGGCTAGAAACAGTACCTATCACAATGAGCTCCAGAAACAAATGAGGCAGTGTCCTTCTTTGGGCGCTGCCTGCTTTTAAGCACATGAGTAAATAAAACAAATAGAGTCCAGGTGTTGTTCCAGGCTTGAATCCAAAAGGAACTGAATATCCAGAACTGGGATGTAATTTCAAAGAAGCCAGAGGTGGCGCCAGATACATGGAATGTCCAGATTCTTCACTGGCAAAGTTCACCTCTGCCAGAGGGGGCGCAGTACGTCACAACAACTGACGTTGTTGCAGGATCCTCTCTATGGTAAAGAAAAACCCATTCACAACATCTAGACAAGTGCAGGACACTCTCCTGGAGATGGACGTATCATTGTCAAATTCTACAATCAAGAGAAGACTTCACAAGAACAAATACAGAGAGTTCACCACAAGGTAGACTTGTGCACCGATTTTTTTTTAGGTTCGTTTCGTTTTCGTTTCTCGTATCGACTTTTTCGTAATTTCGGAAATTTTCGTGTTTTTCGGAACGTCTGTTCTCCTCGTTTCAAAGTGTCTATTCGTTTTGACGTAAACTAATGGTTTTTCGGATCCGATATTTCTGTCGATACGATAATTCTGCCATTGAGATTTCTCTGGTTTTCCAGGAAGGATACATTGAGATGGGAATGATACAAAATTACAGAATCAGCGATACAACCAAAAAATACGTTGTCCGAAATTACTGAAATGGAACCGAAATCAGGAATGGAGCCGAAATTACGAATGGAACGAAAATGATTCGATTTTACACATTTCTAGTCCATTCGAAAATTCCGAACAAATTTTCGTTTCGTAAATTTTTTTGGATCTGCTGTTTTCGGATCTGAAAATTTTCGTAAAAATCGGCCGAATCCGAATGCACGAATCGGGAAATTTCGTGAAAATTCCGAAATTCCGAAACCCGAAATGCACATCCCTACCACAAGGTGCAAACCATTCATAAGCTTGAAGAATAGAAAAGCCGGATTAGACTTTGCCAAAAAAATCTAATAAAGCCAGACCAGTTCTGGAAAAACATTCTTTGGACGAATGAAACTAAGATTAATCTGTACCAGAATGTCAGGAAGAAAAAGTGTGGAGAAGGCTTGGAACAGATCATGAACCAAAGCACACAACTTCATCTGTGAAACCTGGTGGAGACAGTGTGATGGGATGAACATGCATGGCTTCCAGTGGCACTGGGTCATTGGTGTTTTATGATGATGTGACATAAGACAGAAGCAGTCGGATGAATTCAGCAGTGTTTAGAGATATACTGTCAGCCCAGATTTAGCCAAATACAGCAAAGATGATTGAACGGTGCTTCACAGTACAGATGGACAATGATCCAAAACACACTGCAAGAGCAACCCAGGAGTTTTTGAAGGAAAGAAGTGGAATATTCTGCAATGGCCGAGTCAATCACCTGATCTCAACCCAATTGAGCTGCATTTCACTTGCTGAAGGCAAGACTATACACAAAAAGACCCACAAACAAAGAACAACTGAAGACAGCTGCAATTAGAGCCTGGCAAAGCATCAGAAGGGAGGAAACCAAGTCTTTGGTAATGTCCATGGGTTCCAGACTTCAGGCTGTCGTTGCCAGGAAAGGATTCTCAACAAAATATTAAAAATGGACATTTTATTTATGATTATATTCATTTGTCCAATTACATTTGAGCCCCTGAAAATGGGGGGGACTGTATAAAAATGGTTGCAGTTCCTAAAATTTGTACTTGATATTTATGTTCAACCCCTTGAATTAAAGCTGAGAGTCTGCACTTCAAATTCATTTGGATTTTTTCATTTTAATTTTATTCTGGTGGCATACAGAGACAAAAGTATGAAAAGTGTGCCTGATGGACCTAACTGTATTTATATAATTAAAAAAAAAGAAAAGGGTCAGACATACAAGAGGCAAAAAAGACTCTGCTTCAATGTGATTATTCTATAACAGACCTCAAAATTTCTACTCGCGTGGAAATTAAACGAGGGCGAGTGGGGCGGACTGACCTGTCACGATTGCGGGTTGGTAGGAGCTTGGTTTAGTGAGCCACCGATGCCACCTTCTTAATACTCAGCTCTGATATCGGACTCGGAGACGGAATCCGGAGCTTTCAGATCGGCGCTGAAGCGTGCCTCCCACACTCGTAACACAAGTCTGGGAATGGCATGCTACATTGGTGCCACCCCGTCCTGCGAGATTCACATTGGCGGGTCACCTGACCACATGTGATGCGTTCCCCCTCTCCCCCCTCAGGATGGTTCAGGCCTGCCGCCTGGGCTGGCACCTAGGCCCTACCTGCCCTTGCAGCGCTGCATATCCCGGCCCGGTGGTCTCTCATCTGTACTTGGGGGTTCCCTGCTGGGACCTTCCAGGCACACCAGTGATGTCTCACTCCTTTGGGCATCGCTTCCAATTCCCCTTCCATTTTTCCCTTTCCCTCCCTACTTCCCCGTTTACACCCAGCCCTCTCGTTTACCTGAGTTACGGACTCCTATGGTTACCGCGGGGTTGATTTTGTTATTTGTTGTGATACCTTTTAAGGTACTGACTACATTCTTTGAAGCCTATTATCTAATGTCTATACACACATTTTTTCTTAAAATAATAATAAAAAACAACCAATTGGAGAGCTGTGTAGAAGAACAAGAGGAGAGCTGTGCAGAAAACCAAGGGGGGAGCTGTGTAGAAGAACAAGGGGGGAGCTGTGTAGAAAACCAAGGGGGGGGCTGTTTAAAAAGAATGGAGGGGGGGTCATGGGGGTGTAGAAAAGGCTGTGGAGCTATGTGATACGTTCATACACACTGCACATTACGGCTTTGGGCCTGGCTAGTAGCTTAGGACTTGAAATTTTGAGCCCTGTTCTATAAGATGTGTCTGTTGATTGCACAAATGGAAGGAGAGAATTAGAATGATGGAAGCACCTTGCTACCCCATCATAGAGGCAGTCTCGCATAATGAAAACATATTTATAAGAGCACTGAAAACTAGTAGTGACATAAGTGGCCTTCCATATGGTGGGTCCCTGTTCACGTCTCACAAGGTTTTAGCTTGATGGAGCCAAATCAGCAAAGACTACATCATATGTATCTACATCAAAGACTACATCAATGCGTAGGGTATAGCCATTACCCCTTTAGGTTCCTCACGCAAAGGATTGCCTTCTAGACTCAAAGAGAAGAAAAACAAATTTATGAGAGTGCTGAAAACGTGCAGCGTGATAAGTGGCTTGCCCTACGGTGAGTCCCTCTGCAGGTCTTGTAAGATTGATGATGTCAATACAGAGATGATACACAAATCAAGAACCTCCTTTACACAGGTTACATACCGCATTACTTGACATTAGACATTCTTGTGGAATAAGTGATCTACATTTATCCGTACGTTCTGTGAAAAAAAAAGTGTGGAGCATAAATTTATGAACACAGTACACAACCAGTACATCCTGTCAATAGTACTGATAGCACCTCAGTGTAAGGTTGAAATGCAGGCACTATCATCAGGCTGCCTGATGTCTAGTCTGAGGCATATGTATGTGCTGGCCCCAAATACCTGTGAAAATCAGTCACTGCTGTTTTAGGGCAGACTAACAAGATCAGCTTACAAAAAACACTCATCTAATCTTTTTTTTTTTTTACCGCCCTCTCTACTGTGTAGGCAGAGGTACTAAACAATGTCCCCAAAGTTTCCCCATATTCCCCTAAATAGCCAGCAATGTTGGAAACAACACACAATGGTCCCTATTAGATTCTGAGCGCTAACTGTAGCATTTGGGTGAGTAAGCGTTAACGTCAGGATAAGTGACTTTAACGCATGCCCCCCCATATTACATCCCTAACACTAAACCTAACGAAAATCCGTTAGCGCATGGGTGATGTGCTAGCTTGCGTGAGTTTACTATAATTTGAGCACCCTATAGACGCTATGGCATCCCCGTTTAGCGTGAGCTATGTAATCTAGCCCTAAGTTTTTCCTTTCACCTGGTTGTGCAATCCAAGGGCTCTCCCAGTTCCAAAATATAAATTCATAAATAATAGACGCGTACATCAGAATTTTTAAGCAGAGTAGGGCACTATTCTGGCCCGACTGCTATAATTGGGATGCTAACGGGGTAAGCCTGCGCCTGCAGGTTTCCCTGTAACATCCCCATTTTGGTGTGAGATTCCGTGGCAGGCACTAATTCAGCACCTTGCCCCGGAACCAAGCACTTCCCTCGGTGATACTTGCGGTAGCACCTCCACATCTGTAAGGATATAGGGTCACCCAGCACGCAGACAAAACCCAGAAAGGCAAGAAAGAACCCTAAACTGAGAAGCTGGTCCTTAGGCTGGCCAGGTACTAATCTAGAATACACAGAAGTACAGATCAGGGACAGGAGAGATATCGTAGTATAAACAAGCCAGAGGTCGGTACACGAGGTAAACATATGCCAAGGGATAATACAGAAAACACAGTCAAAATACAAGCCAGAAGTCAAACCAGAAAATCAATGAGCATAAGCTGTAGAAACGCGCTGAAGGCTAGAAATAACCACGTCAGGGCTCAGAGCACAGACTGAAACTGATATTTAAAGGCATAGATCCCTGACCAGGTGTGGCATACAAAGTGGCCTGATTCAAAGACTGGCGCCCTCTCTGTTGGGAAGGCCGTACTGCAGGAGCAGTAGCAGGCATGACAGTACCACCCCCTCCACGAGCGCCCTCCGGGCGCCGAGATCCCGGAGCAGTGGGATGAGAACGGTGAAAGGCACGGACCAGACGGGGGGCATGGAGATCAGAAGTTGGAACCCATGAGCGTTCCTCCGGGCCATACCCTCTCCAGTGCACCACATATTGAAGACCACCACGGGAATGACGGGAATCAACAATGGACTGGACCTCAAATTCTTCTTGTCCCTGAACCAGTACAGGACGTGGTTGAGGAATAACAGTGGTGAACCGATTGCACAGAAGGGGCTTCAACAAGGAGGTGTGAAATGTATTCGGTATACGGAGGGTACGCGGTAGGTCCAGCGCATAACAGACTTCGTTGATACGTCTTAGGACCTTGAATGGACCGATATAACGCGGAGCGAATTTCATTGATGGCACACGTAACTTAATGTTACGGGTAGACAACCAGACTCTCTGGCCTGGAACATAGGAAGGACCCATCCGCCTATGCCTATCAGCATAGGTCTTCTGTTGGACTGCAGCGTGACAGAGATTAGATCATACCAAAGTCCACACTTTATGAAGAGATTGAACATAGGAGTCCAAGTCAGGAAGACCAGTGTCAGAACTAGAGGATGGCAAAAAGGTAGGCTGGAAACCATGGGCAACATAAAACGGGGAGTGACCAGACGAGGCATTAACATTATTGTTCAGAGCAAATTCAGCCCAAGGAAGCAAAGATACCCAATCATCCTGCCCTTGAGAAGAGAAGCTACGAATGTAGTTCTCACTAGACTGATTAGCACGTTCGGCAGCTCCATTGGACTGTGGGTGATAAGCAGAAGAAAATGATACTTTAATACCCAACTGTGAACAGAAATTTCTCCAAAATCTAGAAATGAACTGTGGACCCCGATCAGAGACAATTTCATGAGGCAAACCATGTAATCTGAATACCTCTTTGGCAAATATGTTGGCTAGACCTTTAGATGTTGGCAATTTCTTGAGAGGAACCAGATGAACCATTTTAGTAAAGCGATCAACAATGGTCAAAATCACTGTATGCCCTTCAGAAGGTGGCAAATCTACTATGAAATCCATAGAAATATGTGACCATGGTTTGTCAGGGATGGCTAGTGGTTGCAATAGCCCTGCAGGACATTGAGTAGAGGCTTTGGATTGTGCGCATACCACACATGCCTGTACATATTCTCTCACATCCTTGGCAATGTCTGGCCACCAGTACATCGGTGTAAGGGCTGACAATGTCCTTTTTATACCAGGATGACCGGCTGGCCTGGAGGCATGATAACATGAGAGTAGTTCCTTTCTTTCTGCGTCAGGAACAAACAACTTGTCAGAAGGAGTCTCAGGAGGAGCTGTACTTTGCATAGCTTGGATACGAGTAAGGAGTGTAGAAGTAAGGGTGAGATGAGTAGCTGCCACTACTCTCTCCAGAGGAACAATCGACTCCACTGGTCTATCTTGCTGTTCTGTGACCTCAAACTGCCTGGAAAGCGCGTCTGCCTTAGCACTTCTGTTACCGGGCCTATAGGTGATTATGTAATTGAAATGAGTCAAAAACATCGACCACCGGGCTTGACGGGATGACAGTCTTTTGGCATCGGCAATAAAGGTCAGGTTTTTATGGTCAGTCAGAATCATAGAGGGAGTAGGAGCTCCTTCAAGTAGGTGTCTCCACTCCTTCAAAGCAGAAATGATAGCCAGGAGTTCTCGGTTACCGATATCATAGTTCCTTTCAGCACTAGATAATTTCTTGGAAAAGAAGCCACAAGGCTTGAGTGGTTGGTCAGGGGATTCTCTTTGGGAAAGAACAGCTCCTACTCCTGTCTCAGAGGCATCAACCTCTAGGATGAAAGGCTTCCTTGGATCAGGGTGGACAAGTATAGGGGCCGTAGAAAAAGCCTTTTTAAGAGTCTCAAAGGCTTTAACGGCTTCAGGGGACCAAATACGGGTATTAGCTCCCTTCTTGGTCATATTGGTAATGGGTGCCAGTAATGTGGAGAAATTGAGTATGAACCTGCGGTAGTAGTTGGCGAACCCTATGAATCTCTGAATAGCTTTTAGCCCTATAGGACATTGCCAGTCAGTAACAGCAGTAAGTTTAGCCGGGTCCATGGAAAATCCTTCTTTGGAAATGACATAACCCAGAAATGCTAACTTAGGTTGGTCAAAGAGACACTTCTCCAATTTACAGTAAAGGCCATTGTTCAACAACGTCTGAAGAACCTTTTTAACCTGCAAGTGGTGAGTAGCGAGATCAGGTGAGTAAATAAGTATATCATCCAAATACACGATGACACAGTCGTGTATGAAATCACGCAAAACATCATTTATAAAATCCTGGAACACAGCTGGAGCATTACATAGCCCAAAGGGCATTACAAGGTACTCGTAGTGACCAGATCTGGTATTGAAAGCGGTTTTCCATTCATCACCTTCCTTAATGCGCACTAAATTGTACGCGCTTCTTAAATCAAGCTTAGAAAAAATCTGGGAACCTTTTAACCTGTCAAAGAGTTCAGCAATCAATGGAATGGGATAGGCATTTTTCACAGTTATTTTATTTAAACCCCTATAATCTATGCAAGGTCTTAAGTCCCCCTCTTTCTTTGAGACAAAAAAGAACCCAGCACCAGCAGGAGATGTGGATTTCCTTATGAAGCCCTTGGCAAGGGAATCCTTTATGTACTCCTCTAATATGAGGTTCTCATGTTGAGACAGAGGATACACTCGTCCCTTGGGAGGAAAAGTGCCAGGAAGAAGGTCAATAGCACAATCATAGGGTCTATGCTCAGGTAAAGTCTCAGCCCCTCCTTTGTTGAAAACCTCCCTGACCTCCTCATACTGTATAGGAACCAATACAGATAAAGGAGCAGCAGTGGGACATTTATGGTGTGCACAGACTTGACAGGAATCATGCATGAATCAAAACAAGACTTGCTCCATGACAGAACAGTGTTTCTTCTCCAGTCTATGACTGGATTGTGTTTTTGTAACCAAGGATACCCCAAAACAACAGGACATGAAGGAGAGGATAGGAGTTGGCATACCACAGTCTCTTTATGGAGAACTCCTACAGACATGGAAATAGGACTGGTCACCTTAGAAATATATGGGTTGGAAAGGGGTCTGCCATCTATGGCATGAACAGCTATAGCTGGTTTTTTTTCCACACAGGGAATCCCTTTCTCCAATGCAAACGTAGCGTCCATAAAATTGTCATCTGCCCCTGAATCAAGAAGTGCATCTACCTGAATAATGGAGGAACCCACCTCAATCATAATAGTAAAGTAACATCGCTTTCTATAAACAGAAGGAGATAATGTCATGACCTCTGATACCAGTCCCCTCTCCTCAGACGGTTTAATCTCTCCAGACTGCATTGGTTGAGGTACAGAGTTGTCAGATGCAGCAGGGTTAAACTCTGGAGACACACGGCATTAACCTATTAGGTTGCGCTTTAGTTTTACACATGTTCCTGATTTGGTCCTCCATCTCCATACAGAATGGAATTAGATCATTCAGATTCCCAGGAAGATTTCTTGCTGTAATAGCAAGGGTTAACGAGTCAGATAAACCCTTCAGAAAACAGGACACCAGAGTTTCATTATCCCAATTAACCTCGGCAGCAAGCGTCTGAAATTCAACAGCGTATTCCAACACATTTCTGTCTCCCTGACTTAACCTCATTAACCGTTTCATAGCAGGGTTTGTTCCTCTGGAAGGGTTAAACACACTTTTTAAGGTGGAAACAAATTCCTCGTAGTTATTTATTATGTGATCATTAGACTCCCAAAATGCAGTAGCCCAGTCTAAGGCCTTGTCTCTGAGATGGTTAAATAGAAAACAAACTTTAGCTCTGTCAGTTATACACATAAGAGGATTTAACTCAAAACATAAATCAATTTGCTTCAGAAATCCTCTGCAAGCAGCAGCCTCATCACTGAAAGTAACAGGGCAACATTTGCACTGGAACAGCGGATTTAACCATCGAAGTGTCAGAATGGATTATAGGAGCAGGTGAAGGGAACTGCATGCCACCTGTATTCTCCAAGAGCGTTTCCAGCAACATTGCAAAATGATACATCTTGGCATCAGCCTCCCTTATATGGGTACAGCAAGCAGTAAACTGCTGAGCAATGTCTGCAGGGTCCATGGCCCTGACGTAATGTAAGGATATAGGGTCACCCAGCACGCAGACAAAACCCAGAAAGGCAAGAAAGAACCCTAAACTGAGAAGCTGGTCCTTAGGCTGGCCAGGTACTAATCTAGAATACACAGAAGTACAGATCAGGGACAGGAGAGATATCGTAGTATAAACAAGCCAGAGGTCGGTACACGAGGTAAACATATGCCAAGGGATAATACAGAAAACACAGTCAAAATACAAGCCAGAAGTCAAACCAGAAAATCAATGAGCATAAGCTGTAGAAACGCACTGAAGGCTAGAAATAACCACGTCAGGGCTCAGAGCACAGACTGGAACTGATATTTAAAGGCCTAGATCCCTGACCAGGTGTGGCATACAAAGTGGCCTGATTCAAAGACTGGCGCCCTCTCTGTTGGGAAGGCCGTACTGCAGGAGCAGTAGCAGGCATGACAACATCGCTGCAAGTATCACCTTCTGGAGTCCATAGGATATGGGTGGCATTCGTTAAAGTCACATATCCTGACGTTATCGCTTAAGCACCCGAAAGCTACAGTTAGCGTTCACTAGGGAATAGTGCGCGTATTGTTTTATTCCACCAAATGTGGACCTCTACAACGTTTCAACCCCAAGTTCTCCACTTGGAACTAACCCTGCTCCTGACCTGAGCTGGTTCCTGTGCTGCCAAGTGGAGTATACCATGGAGGCTGAGCGTTAACTGATATGTGCTGAAGTGTTTCCATCTAGTGATCATCAGATTAGTTGGGGATGGATTTTACCAGCAGTTGCCTTGCTAAATTTAAATTACCCTATGAGATTTTCTTTTGACTTTAATATTTTTGTGTATACTGTGGTCTCTGAGTAGTTTTGTATCTTTTGTCCTATTTAGAGGATGAAAACAGAATAGTCGTCCGACAGAAACCACATTTGAGATATGTATTAATCCTTAATTTTGGCATTTTACATGCTCAATTCCACAGTGAACGCTAACGGTAGCATTCGGATGTGTAAGCGTTAACGCTAAATTATGTGACTTTAACGCACGCCCCACATATTCCATACCTGAATATAAACCGGTTTGTAATCCGTTAGCGCATCGGTGAGCTTATTGTACTTTGCTAATCCTATACTTAACATGGGGAGCGCAATAAACTATTAGCGTTTCGATAAGTAAGGTATTACAAAGTGCCAGCGCTAATTACCGCAGCGATGCGCAAGCCAAAATATTAGCACCTTCTAAAAGCTGGTGCTAAATGATTCCACATTAGCAAAATCATTTAGCACCCCCTAAACCTCCCCATAAATCTGATACTCACCTCTCATCCCGCAGCGAGAACGGTGGCCTGATCTGCAGCTTCTTGTTGCCGGAGCAGAGTGAGACTGGGGACAAATCATTCCCAGTCTCCCTCTGTGATCACTCTGCAGCACTGCGGTATCTCCAGGAGGTGATACTCGCGGTGACGCACAAGCACTGCTGCAAGTATTCCAGTGGGTTATGCTGCATTCCAGGGCAATGTGCCGATGTAGCATCTGCCGTGGAATACAATGCTAATATGGAGATGCTACGGGAAAATCTGCAGGTGAAGATTTTTCCCGTTAGCGTCCCCATGTTAGCGTTAACAACGGAATATAGTCCAACGTGTTTTATTGTTAAGCTCTGTGGCATGGATGAAATAGTTTGTTCACTCATACAAAATTCTGTGAACTGGAAAGAGAGTACATTCAAGTGTCTGTTATTCTAGCATGTCCATTAATGTAGGCACAGAATAGATTCCTCTTACCTACACAAGAAATGTTTCCCCCATTGGTGTGACGTGTATATCCATCCTGGCAGACACAGCTGAAGCTGCCAATCGTGTTATTACAGAAGGAGTTTTCTGGGCAATATCCATTAATGACAGCGCATTCGTCTACATCTACAAAACAACACTATACTTAATAAAATATTTTCTTAACATAATGAACAAGTCACATGCACAGGTTTATTTCCTTACACAGTTGTGCCACATGATGGGCATTAGGGATGAACTGTTCGATCAGTTCGGAGTTTCGATTCAAACTTTGGCTGTTCGCAAGTTCGCACGTACGCGAACTTTTTGGCGTCTTGGGTTCGAGTTCGCAAAAAAAATAATTTTGAAAAGAGTATAAAAAATGCTTAAAAAATTCAAAAAAATCCAGAAATAAAGAGACTTTACTGCAGAATATTATAAGCAACGGTTTATTAGATATTGAATTAAAAACTAATGTCTAAGTGCAAAGATTCTCACCTCTAAATGACCTGTGTTTTCAAACGGCGAAAACAGGTGTTTTTAGTCTGGTCTAATGAATTTGATACATTGTATGTACAATGAGGGTGTGGTGTGTCTCCTGATGTGTCAAACAACACCTGTGCTTCTGAGAAGTGTTAATTTCTCTAAGGCTGGGTTCACACCTAAGCGTTTTACAGCACGCTCCTGCGCGCTGTAAAACGCTCAAACAGTGAAATACCACTATTCCCTATGTGGGCATTTCACACCTGGCCGTTTCTCAGCGCGCACGAACGCGCTGATAAATGCCCTACGTCCAAAGAAGTGCGGGAGCTTCTTTGGGACAGTTATCAGCCCGTTCGTGGCCATATCATAGTCGCGAACGCGCTGCAATGCAAAAAAACTTAAAAAACACGCGACGCTGCGCTACGCCGTGGTGTGAACCCAGCCTAAATCTTCTTCTAATATGCTGCATTTCACTGCTGTGTGCTCAGCTCATTTTTACCGCTTTCGCTCATCATGTTTAAACGCGATTTGAAGCCACATTTTATTAAATGACGCAGACATATTAGATATTGTTCTTTCCGTCAGACTCCGCAGATTCATAATATATCATTTTTATATGTATACGTCATGTCCTGCCTGTATATTATGACAAAAAATACAATAAAAATTGAATTTTTAATCATCTGCAGTGTATAAAGTGTTTTTTTTCACATTTTAGCACATGAGCGTTTGCGGTTATGTTTACTATGGGGTGCGCATGTACAAAAATTAGAAATGGGGACTTGTTACATTTTGTGGGGGGAATTACGTGATTTATAGAAAACGCACCCCATAGAAAAAATCATTAGTGCATCATCGTTCACATTATAATTGAAATGTGAACAATATTGCTGCATTAATAAAAATAACGCACAAAAAAAATACTTTTTACTTTATACCTGGTCATGTTGGGTATCATTTCTAAAGGCCATGCTCAGGCCTTTCGATTGACACCCTCCATGACCCCCTAGCTGCCTGGAGATATCAGGGCTCAAATTAACCCCCTATCTCCACCAGGGGATTGGCCTGGGCTAGCTATATAGCTATATATATATACACACACATGATGTGAGCTGGCCTGGGCAATATATATATATATATACGCATGATGTGAGATGGCCTGGGCATGGGCAATATATATACGCATGCTGTGAGCTGGCATGGGCCTGGGCAATATATATATGCGCATGATGAAAATTTGCAAAAGAAAAGGCACGCAAAGTGAAATTTTGATGTGTCTGAAATTGAAACTTACGTGACAACTTATTTTTTTTTTCGTTAATTTATATTTGTTCAATACAGTTAATTTTAATTTGTTTAATAGAGTTAATTTAAAATGGTTTAATACAGTTTATTCATATTTATTTTACCTTTACTATTGGTGCTTTTCAAAATTTATTCTTAAATAAAAAGAAATTTAGCAGTTTTATGTTGTGTATTTTTTTTTGGGGGGGGGTGCAAGTAGCTGGTCTTGCCTAGGGCGCAAAATAGTCTAGCACCGGCCCTGACCGCATGGTCCACCCCTGCACTCTTCCCCAATACTACAGAGGGGTTACTGTATGATGGCACTTGCTGGCCTGGCACCAAAAGCACAATATTTGGGTGCACTGCCACTGAGGCCTGTACCAGATTCATATCCTCAGAGGGGTTACTGTGTGACGGCACTGTTGCCGACGCTAAAGGCCCAATTTTAAAGCACCTATTGTTACTTTCATCCAAAGCCTGCATAAGTGTCACCATAATTTAGCCACAAAAAAAAATCACTAAACTTTTTCTGCGCGTCCTAAAATGTCTTTTCATACAGACTGCCGCCCCAAGCAGTTGTTTATAAATAGATTAAAGGAAAAGCATTTACCGTCATCTGAAACGTCATTTTGTTGTTTTTAAATGTTTCTATACATCCTAGAAATCCGCCACTTCACGGGCAGGTTATGGGGACCTCCTAGGCACGATATTTGAAGGAATTTTTCGTTTTTATTTTTAACCCTTATTTCATGGAAATCTCACTGTCCCTTTAAAAACGTTTTTTTTTTTACTTTTTGTCCTTGTTTCCTGTCCCCCAGGGCACTACCTGGACCCCCATACACCTTTTATGGCAAATATCTAGCATAAATGCCCTCTTGGAGGGCACTCTAAAAATCGAACTTTCAGTCCCATTGACTTGTATTGAGTTCGAGTTCGAGTTCGAGTTCGAATTCGAACATTTGGAAAGTTCGAGTTCGAATGCGAACCGAACTCGGGGGTATTCGGCTCATCCCTAATGGGCATCTATATTCTACACTGGGCAGCGTGAAATAGGGGACATTGAAAGAGCATAGCCGGCACGGACTGACTCATTGGAAATGCTTTATACGTTGAAAAAAGCATGAAATGCTTAATAGTTCAGTTGATTTAAGGAACCCCAATTTATTTATTGTTTTATAAACTGTTTTACCAGGAAGGATACATTGAGATTTCTCTCATTTTTAAGTATGTTCTGGGTTCAAGAACACTGAATTGTTACAGTCGTCACAGAAATACAAAGTAATGAATGCAAGATATTAAAAACACAAATATACAGATAAACACAGAAAATAAATATGTAGGAAATATATTCACTGTGTTACATGTTTACAGGTGCATTCTGTATATAGTTATAGCGCTCACTCCCGGAGGAGCCGCTGAAATTGAACCTCGGGTCAGTCTCCCTGCACTAGGGAATAAATATACTCCAGCACCGTTGTGGATTTTATAAATTATATAGTTTACTAGAATAAATGGCATATAATGAATAACACGGTGTTCGAATATATATTTACAGTACTTCGTAATGCGGGAAACGCTCAGCGGAAAAGAAATACAAGGTTTCGTAATTCGAGAAACGCGCAGCGGAAAATAAATACGATGTTTCGTAATTCGAGAAACGCGCAGCGGAAAATAAATACGATGTTTCGTAATTCGAGAAACGCGCAGCGGAAAATAAATGGAAAATTATCTTTAACCCCTTTGTGATTGGGGAGTGAGTCCCGCACAGGTTGTGTCCCGGAATGTAAGTGTGTGTGTGTGTTATGGTACCCGGGTACACTATTCAACTGGCCAGTGAATTGCTTAAGAGGTATCTTCGACTAGTCAAGTTGGGGCCCTGTGGGTTTTGGAAACAGCAGCGTGCTTTCTTGGTTTTACAATGGCCTAAAAGGCCTCTCACCCATCCGCCAGATACAGAAGGCTCCGCTTGACCCAGGACGTCTCTCCGCTCGATATTGACTGGGGTTCTCTTGGCTTCTGGATCCGCTGTCTGGCTTTCTGCTCCTGCCGCAACTTGTCCAGCTTACCGCCTGCTCTCCCAGTCCGATCGACCTGCGGTACTCCTAACTCGGGGTCCTCTGGCTTCCTCAATAGCAGCTTGGGAAATCTTGTGGATCACTGGATCTCCCTTTGGCAATGCTGAATAACCCGATCTGTAACTCCGTTAGGCCGCACCTGCGCTCCGGCCTGGACACTGTTACGTTCTGCAGCACTGTGTCTTGTCTCTCACTCCCTGGCGTGCTCTGCCCACGCTCCCCACGAGGCTCAGGATGTCAGTCTGTGCCCCACCCACTTCCTGTGTCCATTCCCAAAGCATGCCGGGAAATGTAGTCCCAATGTAATATTCAGTGTCTCACATTGCGCTTGTCTCCCTCCGGTGGCCAAAAATAGGTACTGCCACAATAAGGAATTAAACACAGCGCTACATAGTCACTATGTTACATGTTTACAGGTGCATTCTGTATATAGTCACTATGTTACATGTTTACATGTGCATTCTGTATTAAGTGACTTTAGACTGGGGGAAGATTTGATGGCGTCTGGGAGGTTAATCCATAACTGCGGCGCTCTGTAGGAAAATGAGGATCGAGACACTTTCTTTTTGTATTGTGGTATTGCAAGTAAGGTGCAGGTCATTGGATCGGAGGTTATAGGAGGAGGGAACTGCTAGGGGAAGCAGTCTATTCAGGTAGGGTGGCAGCTTCCCAGAAAAGCTCTTAAACACCAGGTTGGAAAGGTGAAGACCAATCATCCTGAACTGCTATGTGAGACCAAAGTTGTCTTGCCATCCACCCTACAGATACACTGGTAATGCATTCCTCTTACCTTCACAGCCATTGTTGTTCCCATTAAGTCGAAGTGTATATCCATCCTGGCAGACACAGCTGAAGCTGCCAATTGTGTTTTTACAGAAAGAGTTTCTTGGACAATTTCCATTATTGCTTAAGCATTCGTTTAAATCTGCAACAATACAAGAATATTCTGAATGAATTACAGCTCCTAAAACCAGCATATTGTTATTATATTATGGTTTGATTCCCTAACTCTCAGTCATGCTGTAGACACGGCGCCTCGCTTTGCGTCACTCAGCTGTAGAGCTTTAGACCCCTAAATTCTCTGCTTAACCCCTTCAGTACCAAGCGATTTCTATTGAAAAAAAATATTAACAAATATAGGGTAAAACAGAAATTTCGCACAGAAATTGTTATTCAGTGAAGGAAAAAAATTAACCCCTCCACTGCTGAGCCATTTCACCTCTGTGTGCTGAGCTCTGTTTTACCATTTTGTGCTCATCATGTTTAAACGCAATTGGAAGTCATGTTTATTGTAGGACCTAGACAAATTATGTAAACGTTTTTCGGCAGACTCGGCAGATTTATAACATATCGTTAATATATGTATATGTCATGTCCTGTCAGAATGCTGTAACAAAAACTGTAAAAAAATTCGAATTTCCATTAAAATTTCTTTGCGGGTATATGGGGTACACTTGTTAAAAAAATTAGAAGCGGGAACCAGTTACTTTATTTTTCCGAGAAATTATCGAGGTTATTCAAAGAGAGCCGAACTGGCCACAACATTGCATTTGCACCAAACAGTGAATTTCCCTGTACGGTGCAATTTCGTGGTCATTCTTCTATTCAAACAGCTGGCAATTCGACAAATATTGGAAAATTGCCAGCAAAATATGGTGATCTTTGGCAGCAGTGACGTTCCCCCAGAAGAAGCGATGGTTAATCTATTCAGAGGCAATGAACAGCACCGAAGTGTCAGTGAAATGACCTGATTTTTGGTGCTTTCATTCGGCAGGTTTAATCAGGCGAATCCCATAGGTTTCAATTTAAAAAAATTCCCAATTTTATTGAATATTTATTAAATCATTATTTCTTTAAAACTGCAGCAAGGCCGACAGAGACCACGCGACGACGAATCCCCTGTCCCCCACTGGTTCACCGTCGGCACCCAGGAGGATCCAGGCTCACCTTCCACCAGTGACCACGCCGATCCTCCATTTGTCACTCCCGGAGGTACACAGGCCGTATACCGGCCGTCTCCATACCCACGCCGAGTGGGTGCGCAATTTTCTGCGGGTTCCGCCCGGCCCCTGCACAGTCACTGGCTGGATACTGCTGCCACAGGGAGGGGGACCACCAGCGATCCGCCATCCAGCCTCCGCTTGCCCGGAATACCGGGCGGCTGCCGCGGTGCTGGTATAGCGGGAGCGCCACCACGTGCAGAGGCCTACTTGAAAGGCTTCCTACCCCCCACGTGCAGACGATCGGCGCCTCCGGGTGTTCATGCCCCGACCTCCGCTTTGAAGGTGAAGTGACCCACCGTTTGGACCACCGTGTCGCCCATCAGCGGAGGCAGCGGGGAAGAACCCCGTGCCGTTTGATAACGGGTACCCGACAGACCCGGGCCTGCTCAACCCCTCCCCCCTCAGTGCCACCACACGACTCGGTGCTGGACCGGAGCCCTACACCACCTGCTTACCTCGTCCTTCTGCCCCAATGAGATCCCCATTGCTACAAAATTCTTTGCTGGCCCACTGTATATAGATCTAAGAAAACCTTTCTCTGCGGCCCAGATAAATTTTTTATTTTTCAAAGTAAACAAAAAAAAAAAAACGTAACGAATTTTCTCTGGACACTCCGCACTGTCTGTATATAATTTTCCTGGACACTCCGCACTGTCTGTATATAATTTTTCTGGACACTCCGCACTGTCTGTATATCATAATTTTTCTGGACACTCCGCACTGTCTGTATACCATTTTTCTGGACACTCCGCACTGTCTATATATCATAAGTTTTCTGGACACGCCGCACTGTCTGTATATCATAATTTTTCGAGACACTCCGCACTGTCTGTATATCATAATTTTTCTGGACACTCCGCACTGTCTGTATATCATTTTTTCCGGACACTCCCATTGTCTGCATATTACAGTTGCCAGGCCTACGCCTCACCATGGATAAATTCGTTGCATCATCCACAAAAAGTTCAAAACGCCTTACAACCAAATCCCAGGGCAAAGGTACATCGGCCTCGACACGATCCCCAACTCACTCCACATCTGATCTGGGAAGCCCGTCCTCCAGCCCACACCTGAATACCCCTCCACCGCCCACTACTGTCATGCAGATGGCGGAATTCACAGCTATGCTCTCGCCATTGCTAGATGAAAAATTGGGCCAACTATCGACCGCCATTGACCTGGCGCTCTCCCAGCTCACCTCGCAAGCACAAAGACTGACTGAGGTGGAAGAAAGGGTGTCCACTCTGGAGGATGGACTGAGCCCCTTCCAAACATCCGTGGAATCTCACGACTCGCTCCTTTCCTCCCTGATAGACAAAGTTGACGACCTAGAGAACAGGAGCCGTAGAAACAACTTAAGAATAGTGGGACTCCCTGAAACCGTAAAAGGTCCTCAACTACACCACGTTGTGCCCTCATGGCTCCCCACAGCCCTGGGGCTAGCGGATAATTCAGCGCTGACTGTGGAACGGGTACATCGTCTGGGACCGGACCTTTCTCCATCCCTAGGTCGCCCTCGCACTGTCATATTTAAACTGCTGAATTTCTCAGACAAAATCCGCATCATGCAGGCGTATCGGAAAGCCAGTACCCTAGAATACAATGGAACTACTTTACGCCTCTTCCAGGACTTCTCCGCATCTCTGGCGGCCCGTCGCAGGGCCTTCGCCCCATCTGCTCCAAATTGGCGGCGGCTAATGTGCGGTTCACGCTACAATACCCTGCTCGCTTGCGAGTTCACCTTCACGGCCAAGTCACCTTTTACGATTCACCAAACGACGCCTTGACCATATTGGAAGATGACACTGCACGTTCCCCCTCATCGACATCCACAAGGCAACGCTCATCGAACCCCCCAACCTGATTGTAGCTCCGACTCTACAACGGGCTCAGCGTGGTCCTAGAGATGCAATGGATCCCTACGACTTTTTCCCCTTTTGTTCGATTTTACTAACTCTCCGGTGCTGGACTCCACGGACAGGACTAGATCCAACCACGGTCCGAACCGTATGTTTACCAATCACCACCGGATCCTTTTGGTTAATCTTGGTTATACTGTTTATGGTTCTTCTGTTTGTTTTCTGGTTCATTTTGTATCTTCCAGATGCAGGCACCCCTATGTTCCTGTTGGGTGCTTAATGTTTAAAATGTTTCTGATTAGCCTTTTGAATCATAGGCAGGAGGTAACACTAGTCGCTAATATATATGGGGCTGTGGAGCAGATGCTGGGACGGTTCCCGCCCCACTTAAATTGTTCTCGACGGTTAAGCTTAGAACCCGCTATTGGTATCCCCCATGACCCACGAGACTATGTCTGAAAGTACCCTTCCTATAGAACCACAGATTTTTACACGCAAATCGTTGAAACTGGTATCCTGGAATGTGGAAGGCCTTAATTCGCCTATCAAAAGGAAAAAAGTACTACAATACTTGAAAAAGTTAGATCCTGACATAATTTTCCTACAGGAAACGCACTGGACTTCCCCAAACCAGTCTCTACGCGCCCCCTGGATAGGCTTCCAGACATCATCCGTCCACACGCAGAAATCGCGTGGTACCACTATCCTTCTCCACAAACGTCTCCCATACTCTGACTTGCTTGAGATTAATGACCCAGAAGGCAGATATACCTTTCTTGGCCTGACAGTGGGACAAGAACCCCTACAACTACTTAACATCTATGCTCCCAATAGCCCCAATCTCACTTTCTTTAAATCACTGTTGCCATTACTCCATTTACACGACTCTTCCCGTAGGATTGTGGGGGGTGATTTCAACGAGGTCCCAGACCCTATTTTAGACCGAGCACCCAGTCGTACGATGACTAGAGGACGTGCTCAACACACAGGCCCGACCTTCCTCAGGTCCCATTTTGACCTGGATGACGTATGGCGCTCCCACCACCCTACGGGCAGGGATTTCACATTTTATTCCGACCCGCACAAATCCTTTTCCCGCCTAGACCTTTTTCTGGTCTCAAGCTTACTTTCCAACCGTGCCCTACGGACAGACATTGGCCCAATAACTCTCACGGACCACGCGCATATCACACTAGAAATCATATTGGAAACCCCGGTGCCCTATTCAAGGAACTGGCGCTTTCCTTCGCATCTCATGACCTCCGGTCTCTTCACCTCTCACGTTGAACTGGCATGGAATAATTACACGGACGATAACATTGAGCATGTCGACGACGTCAACCTTTTTTGGTCTGCGTCGAAGGCAGTGCTTCGGGGTCAAATAATGGAATATGCCGCCCGCACAAAAAAAGAGACTTCTAGACACCTCTCCGATGCCCACTCAGAGCTCCTTAGCAGCTATAGAGCTTATCTCTTAGACTCAACCTCCACGACCCTCCAAAAATACAAAAATGACAAGATGCGATACGACTCCCTGGCCACAGAACAGGCACACCGTACATGCCAACGTCAAAAACAGGCTCTGTTCCGCTTTGGCAACAAACAAGGTCGACTTCTTGCTAATTTGGTACGCTCCCAGACCCAGACTAGACCCTTAATTTCAAAACTCAAGACCTCGGACGGAACCATTCTTACCAAACCTAATGACATAGTGGATCACTTTCGTACCTACTTTGCGGACTTCTACAAAGCAGGCCCCGATGACTGTGCCGCCCAACTAAATCTTTTTCATACAGCCCAAGTGCCTAAACTCTCCCCAGGAGAACGCGACGCACTCTCAGTACCCATCACACACGCCGAAATCAAAGCGACAATAACCGCACTTAAAAACGGAAAAACACCGGGCCCAGATGGCTTTGGGGCGGAATATTACAAACTCCTTTCTGGCCTGGTGATTCCCCACTTAGTTACGCTGTATAACAATATCCTGGGGGGTGGGACCCCACCCCCGACCTTTAATGAGGCGCGGGTGGTGGTTCTCCCCAAACCGGGAAAGGACCCAACATTGGTTACCTCCTATCGTCCCATTGCACTACTAAATACTGACCTCAAAATACTGTCCTCCATCATGGCCCGCCGTCTTCAAAAACCTCTTGCACGCCTCATAGGGCCTCAACAAACAGGATTCCTTAACGGCCGCCATTCCACTACCAATATACGCAAAGCCATAGCGGCAATATGGTCATCTTCCCTCACGCCACAATCCTCAAACCTCTTACTGAGCTGTGACGCAGATAAGGCGTTCGATAGGATCTCATGGAATTATTTAATCAGATTTATTAAGTTTCATCATTTTGGTAAGACATTCTTAACACTTTTTCGTGCACTCTATCTTACGCCTTCCACTATGATCACAGCAAATGGACTCAACTCCGCCCCCTTTAACCTAGAACGCGGAACTAGGCAAGGATGTCCTCTGTCCCCGTTATTATTTAACCTGGCCCTAGAACCTCTAATACGTATCATAGAGATGTCCCAAACAATATCAGGAATTCATTTGTCCCCCACAGTAGTATTAAAAGTTGTAGCCTTTGCAGACGACTTGTTGATATTCCTTTCAGACCCCGCTCCGCGATCCCCCCCCTATTGAAGTTGTTTGACTCCTTCCACGTAGCCTCCGGCTTCCAAATCAACTACGCCAAGACAGTAGCTCTACCTCTAGGCCCCAAACCACAGGGTTCATGGCTCCAGGGCTTTCCCTTCTCCTGGGCACCCTCGCCGTATATTAAATACTTGGGTACTATTCTACCGATTGACCTCTCCCGCTTATACAAACTCAACATAGACCCTCACTTAGCCCAAACAAAGGCACTTTTGGAGGCCTGGAGCTCACTTCCACTTTCTTACTTGGGGCGGGCCTCACTTATTAAAATGACCTTATTTCCCAAATTACTATACACTATACAAGTATTGCCTCTCCTACTGAAACCTAATGATCTTCAGTTATTCAACAGGCTGTACGCGTCCTTTATTTGGCAAGATAAGCGGGCACGTATACCACTCCTTAGCCTCCAGCAACCGATAGCGAGGGGAGGTATCAACTTCCCCAATTTACTAGATTATAACCTAGCAGCACTATATCGTTACGTATCGGATTGGCTGAATGATACTTCCCGCTTCACAGCCTTACATGTAGAACAAGCGCTACTTCCTGCTTCCTCTTTACTAGCATTTCTTCACCAACACTCTCCCGCCATCCCCCCTCCCTCCACTACGCGATAACCCTTTGCTCTCCACGACGAAACTAGCTTGGGTCAGAATTCGTAAACGCCTCCAATTGTCCTGGCAAACATCCCTTTGGTCCCCTATCTTGCACAACCCTCACTTTCAAAATGCCTCCCCTGCTCCTATCTTTCGAACCCTGGCTCAGCGAGGTTTTAGACTTCTACACCATTACCTAGATGGAGCATCAGGTCTGCCTTATTCTTACACAGCCTTGACAGAACGCATTGCCCCATTAACTATACACCCTGTTTATTACTTACAACTCAGACAGTTCCTTCTCACACAACTGCACACCTTATCTCCCACTGATTTAACCCGTTAGACACGCAATTACTCGTACATAGTTCATCTCCTCCCTCGACTTCAACCATTTACACACTTCTACAACATTCACTCCCCACCTCGAAACCCTGGAGGGCTATCTCTCGATGGGTCACTACTTTTCCAAACCTTACCCCCCACGACCTGGTGTCGGCTACTCTGGTATCCAGACGCACTCTCCCATCCGCCAATTATTGGGACATGTTTTATAGGATACTCCACCGAGCCTACATGGCGCCGGATAGAATGGCCCGTTCAGACTATTACCTAATGCCAACTGTTTAAAATGCAATTTTTCCCCAGCCGACCTCCATCATTGTCTCTGGTCGTGCCCCTTTATTCAATTATTTTGGGACACCGTACGCCGATTCAGCTCTCTGGTTCTCCGAATCGAGATTCCCTTCACGCCTAGCTGGGCTATTTTCAACTTACCAACTTCACAGACCCTTCAACCCCTCTCTAGATGCCACAGGTTTTGGTTATCTTAGCAGCGACGGGCAAAAAGGCCATATTATCTCAATGGATATCTGGTACCCTCCCTCATTCCGCATGATGTACGACAGAATTTATTCCATATCTTGGCTGACTGGTCTGAGGCCTCACTACATCAGACTGAGAAAACTCAACAATTCTTTACCCACTGGTCCCCTTTTATTTGTGCCTTACCACCTGAGGTCAAAACCTCCCTACGAAACACGTTCTGCGATGCCCCATGGTATTCCCTACAAATGCTGCGGACACCCCTCCGATCCCCTCAGATACCTCTGACCACTTGTTAGTTAACTTTCTTGCCTCCACTTCCCGGATACCCTAACCCAGCCGTCCACCTCTGAGCTTTAAATGCTGACATTACCATGACACTTCGGTACTGGTTTGTGATGTAATACTTTAATTAACACCGGAAGCTGTGATTTTTTTTGCATTGTTACAGATTGTACATGATATGTAAAGGTAAAAAAAAAAAAAAACTGTTACCCCTTTTTCTGTAAATTCATCCTGATCTGAGACGAATAAAAATATGTTTAAAAAAAAAAACTGCAGCAAAAAGTATACAGTCAGGTCCAGAAATATTGGGACATCGACACAATTCTAACATCTTTGGCTCTATACACCACCACAATGGAGTTGGAATGAAACAAGCACAATGTGCTTTAACTGCAGACTGTCAGCTTTAATCTGAGGGTATGTACATCCAACTCAGATGAACGGTGTAGGACTTACAGCAATTTGCAGATGTGCCTTCCACTTGTTAAGGAACCAAAGGTAATGGAACAGAATAATAATCATAAATCAAACTTTCCCTTCTTAATACTTTGTTGCAAATCCTTTGCAGTCAATCACAGCCTGAAGTCTGGAATGCATAGACATCACCAGACGCTGGGTTTCATCCCTGGTGATGCTCTGCCAGGCCTCTACTGCAACGGTCTTCAGTTCCTGCTTGTTCTTGGGGCATTTTCCCTTCAGTTTTGTCTTCAGCAAGTGAAATGCATGCTCAATGGGATTCAGGTCAGGTGATTGACTTGGCCATTGCATAACATTCCACTTCTGTCCCTTCAGAAACCCTTTGGTTGCTTTTGCAGTATGCTTTGGGTCATTGTCCATCTGCACTGTGAAGCGCCGTCCAATGAGTTCTGCAGCATTTGGCTGAATGTGAGCAGATAATATTGCCCGAAACACTTCCGAATTCATCCTGCTGCTTTTGTCAGCAGTCACATCATCAATAAATACAAGAGAACCAGTTCCATTGGCAGCCATACATAGAAACATAGAAAAATGTCGGCAGATAAGAACCTTTCGGCCCATCTAGTCTGCCCGATTACATGGATACTTTACCTGGATTTATCTTTTGTTTAGGATAGCCTTATGCCTATCCCATGCTTGCTTAAATTCAATTACTGTTTTGGCCTCTACACTTCGACTGGAAGACTGTTCCATGTATCCACCACCCTCTCAGTAAAATAATGCTTTCTGATGTTACTTTTAAACCTTTGCCCCTCTAATCTAAGACTATGTCCTCTTGTTTTGCTACTTTGTTTCCTTTTAAATATACTCCCTTCCTCTACCTTGTGGATTCCCTTTACGTATTTAAATGTTTCTATCATATCTCCTCTGTCTCGTCTTTTTTCCAAGCTGTACATGTTAAGATCATTAAGCCTTTCCTGGTAACTTTTCTCCTTCAAGCCGTACACCATTTTAGTAGCCCTTCTCTGAACTCTCTCTAAGATGTCTATATCCTTCTGGAGATACGGTCTCCAGTACTGCACGCAGTACTCCAAGTGAGGTCTCACCAGTGCTCTGTACAGTGGCATGAGCACTTCCCTTTTCCTACTGCTAATACCTCTCCCTACACAACCAAGCATTCTGCTAGCATTTCCTGCTGCTCTATTACATTGACTACTTACCCTTAGATCCTCTGAAATAATAACCCCTAAATCCCTTTCTTCAGAAGTTGAGGTTAGGACTGTATCAAATATTCTATATTCAGCCCTTGGATTTTTACGTCCCAGGTGCATTATCTTGCACTTATCCACATTAAAACTCAATTGCCACAGCTCCGACCATTTTTTTAGTTTACCTAAATCATTTGTCATTTGGCTGATCCCTCCAGGAACATCAACCCTGTTGCAAATCTTTGTGTCATCAGCAAAAAGACACACTTTTCCATTAATACCTTCTGCAATATCACTAATAAAAATATTAAATAGAATGGGTCCAAGTACTGACCCCTGAGGTACCCCACTGGTAACAAGACCTTGCGCCGAATAAACTCCATTTACCACCACCCTCTGTTGCCTGTCACTCAGCCACTGCCTAATCCATGCAACAATATTGGAATCCAAGCTCAAAGATTGCAATTTATTGATAAGCCTTCTATGCGGAACAGTATCAAAAGCCTTACTGAAATCTAAATAAGCAATGTCTACTGCACCACCTGTGTCTATTATTTTTGTTACCCAATCAAAAAAAAATTAATAAGATTAGTTTGGCATGATCTCCCTGAGGTAAACCCATGTTGTTTCTGATCCTGTAATCTATGTGTTTTTAGATGTTCAACAATCCTTTCCTTTGACATGGTTTCCATTAATTTCCCCACTACTGACGTAAAACTAACTGGCCTATAGTTCCCAGATTCCTCCCTACTACCCTTCTTGTGAATGGGCACAACATTTGCTAATTTCCAGTCTTCTGGGACGACTCCCGTTAACAAGGATTGGTTAAATAAATCTGTTAACGGTTTTGCTATTACATCACTGAGCTCTTTTAATAATTTAGGGTGGATCCCATCAGGCCCCATTGACTTATTTGTCTTTACTTTAGACAGCTGCTGTAGAACCTCCTCCTCTGTAAACTGATATGTAAATGTCTCGTTAGTGTTTCCTCCTAACTGAGGTCCCTTTCCTTCCTTTTCTTCTGCAAAGACTGAACAAAAATATTCATTGAGGCAGTCAGCGAGACTTTTATCCTCTTCTACATACCATCCTTCATTTTTAATCTAACTAATCCTTGTTTTACTTTTCTTGTTTATGTATCTAAAAAATGTTTTGTCCCCCTTTTTTACTGACTGAGCTATTTTCTCTTCTGCGTGTGCTTTGGAAGCCCTTATAAATTGCTTTGCCTCTTTCTGCCTAATCTTATAGGTTTGCCTATCTTCTTCACTCTGAGTTGTTTTATAATTATTGAATGCTGTCTTTTTGTTCTTCACTATTTTGACCACTTCTGCAGAGTACCACAGTGGTTTCTTCCCTTTTTTGTTTTTGCTAACAAGTCGAATGCAATTGCCTGTGGCCTTCAATAATGCTTCCTTTAAATAATCCCATTTCTCCTGGACTCCCTTTAAACTCCTCCAGTCTGATAATGACTCCTAACACAAAATCTCATTTTAGAAAAATCTGTTTTTTTAAAGTCTAAAACTTTTGTTTTTGTGTGGTGCGGCTCCATCCCTGTTCTTATATTAAACCATACTGACTGGTGATCACTAGATCCCAAATTTTCACCTACAACAACGTCCGATACCAAACCTCCATTTGTGAGTATTAAATCCAATATGGCCTCTTTACGGGTCGGCTCCTCAACTATTATTATTATTATTATTCTTTATTTATAAAGCGCCAGCATATTCCGCAGCGCTTTTGTGTTAGAGATAATCCCAGTAGGGAGTTTAGAATATTTGTACTCTTGGTGCACCCAGCTGTTTTGGTTTTCCAGTTCACATCAGGAAGATTAAAGTCCCCCATGATAATAACTTCCCCCTTCATTGCCATTTTGGCTATTTCCTCAAGCAGCAGATTATCTAGCTCTTTTACTTGTCCAGGGGGTCTATAGATCACACCTACACGAGCTACTGTATGATTGCCAAATGTTAGCGTAACCCAAACTGACTCTATGTTCACCTCGCTCACTTTTATTTGGTTCGTTTTTATGTTGTTTTTCACATACAGGGCCACTCCTCCTCCTTTCCTATCCTCTGTCTTTTCTATATAATGAGTACCCCGGTATTGTTATGTCCCAGTTATTTTTCTCACTGAACCAAGTCTCAGTAACTGCAACTAAATCTACTTTTTCAGCTGCCATCATTGCCTCCAGTTCATTGATTTTATTGACTAAACTGCGAGCATTTATAGACACGACTCTGAGCTTGTCATCTTTTTCCCCCGCATGTTGCTTGCACCCTCTGATTTAGTTTTGGGGGACAATCAGGCAGATTGTTTCTTACCCTTTTGTCCCCCCCTCCTAGTTTAAATATTTCTTTGTGAAACCTTTGAACTTCTCACTGAGAACATATGTTCCCCTATGAGTAAGATGCAAACCATCTTTTTTTTATACAGTTCCTTTCTGCTCCAATTAGAGCTGTCATGGGACACAAAGCCAAATCCTTGCTCTCGACACCATTCCCGAAGCCACAAATTAAATTCCCTTTTGCGCATCTGCCTATCCTGAATGTTATGCACAGGCAAAACTTAAGAGAATGACACAGTGGACGCAATCTGCTGTATTTCACCTCCAAGAACACAAAAATCTTCCTTAATCTCAGAAACCTCATTGCTAGCCAAGTCATTTGTCCCTAGATGGACTAGAACATCCACTTCCCCTTGCTGCTTTGCTTGTTTGACAATATTGAGAATACGTCTCTTGTCTCTACGAGCAGTAGCCCCAGGAAGACAGCTCACCAAACCACTACTCTCCAGCTCAACACCTCTTATGATAGATTCACCCAGCAACAATTGCCTTCTATCATGTCCCACCTTTTCCTTATTGTTCTTGGTTGCAGTCCTGCATACCTTAGGCATAGGGGATGGTGGTTCCTCAACTATGGTGTCTGAGCCTACTTCCGTCTCACCACTACACTCTGAAAGTGCCTCAAAAGAATTAAGAAGAGCCACATACTGTGGGACATGCCTTCTATCCACAACTCTAAATCTACCAGATCCTACAGTAGTCCATCTGCCGCTCCTAGGAGGCCTCTGTGGCAGTGGCTTTGTAACAGTCATAGCCATAGCCTGAGTTTGTCTAACAGATAATTTACAAATCTCAGACTTCAAACAGGCAATTTCCTGCTGCAATAAAGAGAGCTGCCTACATATCAGGCACACTCCAAACCTCCAAAAATTGGATCTAAAAACAAATGCATGACAGCTCTTACACTGGACCAAGCCTGCCATTATAAAAGAATAGATTTAAACCAACAAATCTTACCTTTTTGTAGGTTTTCTACCTCCTGTCTAACCTCAGACTACCTCCAGAGTATCTCCAGGATATCTAAGTGCTCACTTTGAAGGCTTCACTTTGAAGGCCCCAAGCTCAATGGCCCACGCCATGACACTACCACCACCATGCTTCACTGATGAGGTGGTATGCTTAGGATCATGAGCAGTTTCTTTCCTTCTCCATACTCTTCACTTCCCATCACTCTGGTCTTGGTCTCATCTGTCCATAGGATCTTGTTCCAGAACTGTGAAGGCTTTGTTAGGTGTTGTTTGGCAAACTCTAATCTGGCTTCCTGTTTGAGGCTCACCAATGGTTTACATCTTCTTGTGGTGAACCCTCTGTATTCACTCTGGTGAAGTCTTCTCTGATTGTTGACTTTGACACACATACACCTACCTTCCTGGAGAGTGTTCTTGATCTGCCAACTGTTGTGAAGGGTGTTTTATTCACCAGGGAAAGAATTCTTCGGTTATCCACCACAGTTGTTTTCCGTGGTCTCCCAGGTCTTTTGGTGTTGCTGAGCTCACCGGTGCGTTCCTTCTTTTGAGAATGTTCCAAACAGTTGTTTTGGCCACGCCTAATGTTCTTGCTATCTCTCTGATGGGTTTGTTTTGTTTCTTCAGCCTAATGATGGCTTGCTTCACTGATAGTGACAGCTCTTTGGCTCTCATCTTGAGAGTTGACAGCAACAGATTCCAAATGCAAATAGCACACTTGAAATGCACTCTGGGCCTTTTATCTGCACATTGTAATTGGTGTAATGAGGGAATATCACACACCTGGCCATGGAAAAGCTGAGAAGCCAATTGTCCCATTACCTTTGGTCCCTTAACAAGTGGGAGGCACATTTGCAAACTGCTGTAATTCCTACACCGTTCACCTGAGTTGGATGTACATACCCTCAAATTAAAGCTGACAGTCTGCAGTTAAAGCACATTGTGTTTGTTTCATTCCAACTCCATTGTGGTGGTGTATAGAGCCAAAGATGTTAGAATTGTGTTGATGTCCCAATTTTTCTGGACCTGACTGTATTTATTAATTTATTTTAAAGGATTTTTTGGGCAAGTTTTTTTTCCAATATTTTTTAAATAGCGTTGTTTTTCTTTCTGTAGCAGACCTTTTTATTATTCATATGTAGAGGAGGGAGATTTCATGCCTATGTTTTTTTAGGTTTTTTTTAAATATGTCTTATTCGATTTTTTTCAGGGGCGAAAAAAAACAAAACAAATAAATAGGAACATACGCAAGAAAGTAAAGACATCAGCTCGCAGGCGCAGCCTGGGCGAAAAATCGAAAGTTAAAAATAAGAAACCAGAAACATTATGCGACCTGAGTGTAACCTGATCACATGATACAGTGCTGATTGCGTAACAGGCAAAATATCTCAGGAGTATAAAGGGGGGGGGCAGGTGACACCAAGTGTTATGATTCAAGTTATAGACTTTTCACTAATACCCCGGTAGGGAAGAAAAGGAGTGGAGGCTTGCGAGGGAGAGGACGGAACCTAATAACTGTCAGGAGTAGGGGTGGCCGCAGGGACTAGGCTTACCTGATATTAAATGCCAGAGCTCAGGCAAAAAAAAATTATAAAAAAAGGGTTGGGGTATAAGTACTTAGTCGATGGTTTTTAATCTTATTCATGAAATAGTCAGCAAAGCAGACAATAATAAAGTCACAGACGAGGTCGGTGGAAATGGGATGCAATAGCAGACTAACAGGGTTATTCAGAGAGCGGTGAAAAGCAGGAGAATGACTGGAGAATGGAAAATTCTAGGTCAAAATAGACAACTTGGAAAGTGAGATGAATGGGAGAATTTTCCTGGTTTGGCTATTTTGACCTAGAATTTTCCATTCTCCAGTCATTCTCCTGCTTTTCATCGCTCTCTGAATAACCCTGTAGGTGCTAGATTACAAAGTGAACGCTAACTGTAGCGTTCAGATATTATTATTATTATTATTCTTTATTTATAAAGCGCCAGCATATTCCGCAGCGCTGTACAATAAGCACAGTATAGACAGGGTTACAATACATTGAACAACATTTGACAAACAGTACAGGAGGAGATGAGGGCCCTATTCCCGTAGGAACTCACAATCTAGGAGGGTTGGGGTTGGAAACAGGAGGAGAGGACTGTAAGGTGAGAGTGATTGATGGTTGCGTCAGTGAGTTGGGTGGTAGGCTTCCCTAAATAGGAACGTTTTAAGGGAGCATTTGAAGGAAGAGAAGTTAGGGGAAAGTCTGACAGTACGAGGGAGAGCGTTCCAGAGAGTGGGGGCTGC
This sequence comes from Leptobrachium leishanense, assembly GCA_009667805.1. Taxonomy (NCBI): domain Eukaryota; kingdom Metazoa; phylum Chordata; class Amphibia; order Anura; family Megophryidae; genus Leptobrachium; species Leptobrachium leishanense. Next base: position 93,937,511 of record CM019065.1, read on the forward strand.
GTGTGAAGATCCTGCAGTCTATCATGAGAAGAGGTGATGCGGGGAGAAGCTAGGCGCAGGTCACTGTTTGACCTTAGGAGAGCGGCTGGGGTGTATTTGGTGATTAGTGAGGACAGGTAGTGGGGCGCTGAGTTAGTGAGGGTTTTGTAGGTAAGGATAAGGATTTTTGAACTTAATTCTGCAGTGGATGGGGAGCCAGTGAAGGGACTCGCAGAGGGAGCGGCAGAGACAGAGCGGCGGGTGAGGTGAATTAGCCTGGCGGAGGCGTTCAGGATGGATTGTAGGGGGGAGAGGCGGGGACAGAAGGAGGCCAGATAAGAGATTATTGCAATAGTCGAGTCGTGAGATTTCCAGGGCGTGTATGAGTTGTTTTGTGGTGACAGCGGTAAGAAATGGCCGAATTCTGGAAATATTACGCAGTTGGTATCGGCAGAAGGAGGAAAGAGACTTGATGTGGGGGATGAAGGAAAGAGCAGAGTCAAGTGTAACTCCAAGACAGCGAACTTGGTTTGATGGGAGATGGTGATACCCTCCACCGTGATAGAGAAGTCAGGAGGTGGGGAGGCATTGGAGGGAGGAATAAGTAGGAGTTCAGTCTTTGACATGTTGATCTTTAGGTGGTGGAGGCCATCCAGGAGGAGATGCCAGATAAACAGTCACTGACTTTTGAAAGGACAGGGGGAGAGAGATCAGGGGTAGAGAGGTAGATCTGAGTGTCATCAGCGTAGAGGTGGTAATTAAAGCCAAAGCTGTTGATGATTTTGCCCAGGGAGGAGGTGTAGATGGAAAAGAGCAGAGGACCAAGGACGGAGCCTTGAGGTACACCAAACAGATAGAGGCAATGAGGAGGAGGAGTTACCAGCCAAGGACACACAGAAGGACCTGTTGGATAAATAGGAGTCGACCCAAGCGAGTGCAGTGTCACCGAGACCCAGAGAGTTGAGGGTCTGTAGAAGGAGGGGGTGGTCAACAGTGTCAAAAGCAGCCGAGAGGTCAAGCAGGATGAGAATAGAATAGTGGCCGTGTTTTTTTTTTTTGTATTTAAGATTTTTATTTTGTAAAGAAGGCAGCATAGAATCAAACGTATTAATGCAAGGGCCACGCAGGACCAACCACAGCATAAGTATTACTTGTGAAAAAATACAAACATCCCCCGAAAAGGGGGGGTCTCAGCTTAAAAAGAAATAAGGGGGGGGGAGATGTCTCAGGGGAACACAGAGCAATATACAGGGCAGTATTAAGGGACGGGGAATCTCGTCTTCAGCATAACAATATGTCATAGGGGGGGGAAAGGGTGGTGGGAAATAAAATTAGGAGGGGGGGGCAACAACGAAAGTCTGCAGGTGCTTCCGAAAAAGATAAAAATAAACCCACATTTATTCCTAAAAGTAGCAAAGTCATCTTAGGCGTTTCAAGGTAAAGCAAAAGTCCAGAACGAAAGCAGGGGGTCATCAACCAGAGTAAATATCACACGGAGGTCCGCAGGTATACTCCTCTCAGCCAGTGTCTCGAAAGGTAATATTGGCTGCGTAGGCAGGGAGAAGAGACGAAGCCCACCGCTACAAAAACGGCCGGTAAATCAAGTAGGCCTTGCCTGCACCACCACCGGTGTTTCCGGCCGCGCCAGGTAGGGCCGCAGGTGACTCCGAAGCAGAGGATCGCGGGGGGGACCAGGCAAAATCTCATCTTCAGAGGTAGGGGGATAAACTGTCTCCATGTACCGGTCGGTGCCAGCGGGTGCCTCCAGCACACCCATCAGCTTCTCCGGCTTGACGACCCTCTATATGCAGACACCCCCGAAACACGCCACGTGGTCATATCTCCCTTCGGGGGAACACACTGTGGAATCAGGCGTTCGGGTGCCCTCTCCTCTTCCCGCAACTTCTCGGTCTCCTCCGTCTCATATAGCACATCAGCACGTGTTCTCCTCCTGCGGGCCGCCCGCCGCCCGAAACTCCGCCGGTCGGGGGAACACCCTGCAGAATCGGGTGATCTGGTGTCCCCTCCACATCCGCGGTTCCTCGACCTCCATCCTCGCAGGCAACTCACCGCCTCGTGGACCCCTGCGGGCTGCTCGCACCCAGGAACGCCGCTGGTCGAGTCTTCAGTGCTCCGGCCGGCGCGTAGCACCGCCAGGATGCGGCGCATATCGCCCCGCGTCACAGGGCTCTCGTCATCCCCCCAGCAGCTGCAGCACGGCATCTATCACAGCCGGGAAACGGGGGCCCTCCGTCTCTCCAGCCGCTAACACGGTCTCCGTCGCAGAACTGGGGGGCAGTAAAGTCTGTGAGACAGGCCTCAAAATGGCCACCAACGGCATGCTCCCGCCAGAGATGGCGTCTAGCAGGTGATTCTCTGGACCGGAGGGGGGGGAAACAGGCTCCGGTCAGCTCAGTCCTGTTGGCCAGCCGCCCAGGGTCCTCGGGTGAGGATACTCATCAATTTAAATTCTTAAAATATGCCCAGGAAAGGGAGAACGCCGCGGAGCTCCAGCAGCATGCAACCTCTCTCCTCGGCAGCCGGCCACGCCCCGTGGCCGTGTTTTTTTAGCAGTTAGGAGGTCGTTGGTGACTTTGGTGAGGGCAGTTTCAGTTGAGTGTAGGGGACGGAAGCCAGATTGCAGGGGGTCAAGTAGGGAATTGGAGGACAGGAAGAGGGAGAGGCGGTTGAAGACTAGTTTTTCTAAGAGCTTTGATGTGAAGGGAAGCAGGGATACAGGGCGGTAGTTGGATGGAGAGTTGGGATCTAGGGATGGTTTCTTTAGTAAAGGGTAACTAGCTCGTGTTTGAAGGCAGATGGAAAGGAGCCAGTGGAGAGAGATAGGTTGAAGATGTGTGTGAGAGCAGGGGTGAGGAGGAGGAGAGGGGAGGAATTAGATGTGAGGGAATGGGTCGAGCGGGCACGTGGTGAGATGTGAGGAGGACAATAAGGAATTGACTTCCTCCTCAGTAGCTGGGAGGAAGCGGCAGAGGGTGACAGAGGGGACCTGTGGGAGTGGAGGTGGCAGATAACTATCTTGTGTTGGGATGTTGCTTCTGATAGTTAGAGTTTTACTGAGGAAGTAGTCTGCCAGGTCTTGAGCGCTGAAGGCAGCTGAGGGGGAAGGTGCAGGTGGGTAGAGGAGGGTGTTGAAGGTGGACCAGAGCCGTTTAGGGTTGGAGGACAGCGTAGATATAAGAGATGAGAAGAAGGATTGTTTGGCCAAGTGGAGGGCAGAGGTGTATGACCGGAGAATAAACTTGAAGTGAACAAAATCAGCTTCAGAGCGCGATTTCCTCCAGGCACGCTCTGCAGTGCGGGAGCATCTTTGCAGGTAGCATGTCTGGAGGGTGTGCCAGGGCTGAAGCTGGCGGCGTGGGGCCTTACAGAGTCGAAGAGGAGCAAGAGTGTCTAGAGCAGAGATAAGAGTAGTGTTGTAGTGATTAGTGGCAGCATCAGGGCAGGTGAAGGATGAGGTATGAGGGAGGTGGTGAAGTAGGTTGGAGAATTGATGGGGGTCCACAGCATGTAGATTTCTGCGAGTGTGTGTGCGGGGTGGGGGAGCAGGGTGTTTAGGAAGTCCAGATAGGTTGAAAGAGAGAAGGTGGTGGTCAGAGATGGGGAAAGGGCGACAATTGAACTCAGAAATGGAGCAGAGGTTGGAAAAGACAAGGTCAATAGCGTGACCATCGCGGTGGGTAGGGAGGAGGGAGGATTGTGTGAGTCCAAGGGAGGACGTGAGTGAAAGAAGTTTGGAGGCAGCAGGGGAAGGATCGTCATTGGGAATGTTGAAGTCCCCGAGAATTAGACATGGAAGATTAGAAGACAGGAAGTGAGAAAGCCAGGTATCAAAGTGGTCAAAGAACTGGGAGGTTGGTCCCGGTGGGCGGTAGATGACTGCCACCCTGAGAGCCAGAGGAGAGAACAGGCGGATGCAGTGTGTCTCGAAGGAGGAGAAGGAGAGGGATGGGGTGGAGGGAGATGCTGGTAGGTGCAGGTGGGAGAGAGCAGGATTCCGACCCCGCCACCATTTCTCTCACCCGGTCTGGGGGTATGGCTCAAGTGTAGACCGCCATGTGAGAGCAGCAACAGAGGCCGTGTCAGAGGGAGTTAGCCAGGTTTCAGTTAAAGCTAGGAGGTTGAAGGAGTTTGAAAGGAAGAGGTCATGGACGGCTGTGAGTTTGTTGCACATAGAGCGAGCGTTCCAGAGGGCGCAGGAGAAAGAGGACAGGCGCTGAGGGATTATGGGAAGGAGGTTGCTGGGCTTGCAGGGAGGTGATTTATGTGCGATGGAGATAGGATGAGAAGGAAGTATTGGATGTGTTGTGGGGCCAGGGTTAGGGGATATGTCACCTGAATAGAGTATCAGCAGCAGAGTGAGAAAGAGAAGGTGGGAATGGGATTTGTGGGAGTGGGAGTGATTGGCAGCACGAGAGATAGAGGGAGACCATGTTCTGAGGAAACAAAGGAGCTCATGTGAGGCCATCATGTGGGACGAGAGGAGGGAGGGAGAGATGCAGATAGTGTAGGGGTCGGTGGTAGAGGGGCAGGAGTTCCATTTAAGGAGAAAGGTAGAAGTAAAGAGTAGAAGCGTGAGAGAAAGCATGATATAGACGTGTGTTTACCCGGAGTAAAAAGTGGGCCTTGCAGTTCCTTCCTCCAGTCCTGCAACTCCAGGAATCAACTCTGAACGTCCACTTAGGGTGCCACTTGGGAATGTCACAAGAGCCAAGGCTCAGTGGAGCCCGTCTTAAATGTTATATAGGGCGGACTGATTGCATTCAGGCAGTTAACCACTTCACTGCTGAGGACGCGCTCAGTGCGTCCTCAGCAGTCCCGCTGGTATGCGGAGGACGCGCTGAGCGCGTCCTCCCATCGGGGTCAGCGTTCGGCCGGGTTCCGGCCGATCGCTGGCCCCTCCGGTGCGGGCTGACATCCTGGATGTCAGCCGCGCATCCGGACCAGCAGCCGCCAGAATTAGGTGTCATCGCGGGGGCGCGATGACACCTAATTCAGGCGCCCCCCCGCATGTGCGGAGGAGGCGCCTGAAAGGGAGGGGGGGGGAGGTCCTTCGGACCTCTCTCCCTCCCGATCGGCGGCGCACAGGGGGTTAACCCAGGCATCATTTGGAAGGGCACAGCCTGCCCTTCCAAATGATGCCTGGCATTAACCCCTGGGGAGCTGGATCGCGAATCGGCGCTGAAAAGCGCCGGTTCGCGATCCTTTCCCGGAGCTGGCCGACATCTTGGATGTCGGCCAAGCCTCCGGGAACTCCCCCAGAGGACTGGCGTCATCGTGCGTAGCACGATGACGCCAGTCCTAGACTTAACCCCTAACTGCCACCAACTGTGGAGATAGGGAGTTCCAATGAACTCCCTATCTCCCGATCCGTGGCAGCTAGGGGTTAAATTTTGGTATCGTTGGATCGGCCAGAGCATGGCCGTTCCAACGATACCAAACATGAAAGTGAAAAATTTTGTAAAAAAAAAAAAAAAAATGAAAAATAAAAATTTAAAAAAATTTAAAAAAAAATTTAAAAAAAAAAAAAAATTTTTTTTTATTTTTTTGGTTTGTTAATGCAGCAATATTGTTCCCATTTCAATTATAATGTGAACAATGATGCTGCACTAACGATTTTTGTATGCGGTGCGTTTGTTAAAAATAGTGTCATTTTCCCCAAAAAAAAATGTAACGAGACCCCATCTCTAATTTTTTTAACAAGCGCACCCCATACAAAATATAACCGCAATTGCTCGCATGTTAAAATGTGGAAAAAAACACTTTACACATTGTAAATTATTGAAAATACATATTTTATTGCATTTTTTGTTATAATATACAGACATGACATAACGTATACATATAATAATGACATATTATGAATCTACTGAGTCTGACGGAAAGAACGATATATAATATGTCTGGGTCATATACTAAAATAAGCCTTCAAAACACGTTTAAACATGATGCGCAAAACAGGTAAAAATGACCTCAGCATAGGGGCGGGAAAAGCCTCAGCAGCGAAAGGGTTAAAAAGTAAACACCTGAAGCTGGATGGGCTGTGTCAATAGGGTAGGAGATTCACATGCTAATTAGCAAAAGCAAGCGTTGATGCCAGGATAAGTGAATTTAACGAATAAGTGACTTTAACGCACTGTGATTGTGATAATCTGTGATTGTGTTAGCTTGCACGAGTTTACTGTACTTTGCGCATCCTATACTTAACATGGTGAGCGCAATCTGTAATTAGTGTTAGGATAAGTAAGGTATTACAAAATCCTAGCGCTAATTATCGCACCGATGGTTGAAACAAAATTTTAGCACCAGCTTTTAGGTGTCGCTAAGTGATTTGGCTTTTGAAGAATTATTTAGCATCCCCTAAAACCACCCCATATATACTCACCTGTTATCCTGCTACGAGAACGATGGCCTGATCCACTGTCTCGCCTGACCGAGAGTGAGACTGGCGACAAATACTCCAGTCTCCCTCCGCGACCACTCCGTGGCACTATGTGATCTCGTGAGAGCAAGATCACGCAAAGCTCGCGGCCAGGCAGCACAACACTCCATGTAGTTCTATGAATTCCAGGAGGTGATACTTGCGGTGGCGCGGAAGCATTACCAAGAGTATCATTGAGGGTAGCGCTGAGTTTCCGGGGCAAGGTGCTGAAATAACACCAGCCACGTAATCTAAAGCTAAAATGGGGATGATACGGGGAAACCTGCAAGGGAGACAATGAGAACGCAACATGAATTTGTAATGTGAGTTGTCTGTAGTGCCAGACATCCTCCAACCAGGTTCAGCCATCCTGGAGCACCACTGATGATAGAGGGTGTATGTAGTTTGCCATGATTTGAGTATGGAGCTATGTATAGGACGGAGAGTAGTAGGAGCCAATTTCTCAAGTGGTCAGAGTTGTAGAGGCTGGTAGCCATGTCAGTAGACGTGAAGATAGGTGACAAAGAGGATAGATTAGAGTGGAATGTTGTTGTGCATTCAAGGTAACAAGGAGCCTCTGAGGTTGAAGTGGATTGGGTGTGGAAATGGGTGGCTTGGCAAGCAGCAGGAGAAGATTACAGGATAGGAGGTGGTGATCAGAGAGAAGTGTGTTAGTTAAATTGGAGATTGAACCCTATATTCTCCAATCTGTGTACAGAGTATTGACAGTTTAGTGGGTAGGAGATTTGAACCACTGTATGAGCCCAAAGGAGAATGTGATGGAGAGGAATTTAGAAGAGGGAGGGTTGGTAGGTGAGTCAATTGGAATGTTGAAGTTTCCAAGGATGACAGGGTACTGGAAGAGAGAAAATGAGGGAGCCAGGAAGAAAAGAGTCACATAAATGGTCCAGGATAACCAGGAGGGCAGTAAATTACTGATATGCATAGAGCGACAGCGAGGAAGAGGTAGATTGCTTTGATTTCAAAAGAGAAGCATGGGGGGGGGCATAAACACTTAAGAAAAAGAAAATGGAAAAAAAATCTGCAACCTCTTATGATCCGAAAGGAAGTCACATGTAAGCAAAGGCGAGCTTTCCTGAATCTCCTCAAAGAGATCCTCCACACAGTGTGAGCTCTCCCTTATGCGCGTGAAGGAATATTCTAGTTCAGTTGTATTATAAGTAGAGGCTGAATTTTTTTTATTTCGGTTCAAAATAATTTAGTTTTCGGAATTTCGTTTAGTTTTGTTTGGTATCTCGGATCACTAAAAAAACCATTGTAATTTGAGATCGATTCGATATTTGATATTGAGTTGAATTTCGGATCACTTAATAAAAAAACAATAAATCAAATCCTGCTGTTAAAATGCAGGCTAGGGTTAAATATGGAGCTGTCTATTGGCCTGTGGTGCTAAATAGTACAGATTCAGCACCACAGGCCAATTTTTAGGGATGGGGTGCTTTGTGAAACAGTAAAACGAAACTGATTCATTTTCAAAATGTTTGTAATTTGGGATCGATTCAAAATATTGGATCGAATCGAAGGTTCACAAAAAAATCAATAAATCAAATCCTGCTCAATTACTTTTAGATTAGGGTTAAATATGAGGGTTAAAAGGCAAGCTAGGGTTAAAATACCATTTCATTGCAGTGTGCATACAGGAATCATTCAATCAATGGTTCTCTTGTGAAACAGTATAACAAACCAATTTTGTTATATACCGTTTTGTTTTAGTTTCAATTTGGATGAAATCAATTTGTTATTTTGGAAGTACTTCTGAAAATGAATTAACAAATTTTCAAACGAATTGAGATTCGTGACGCAATGAATGAACACCTCTAATTATTAGTATATTCTGATTCTTTTTAAATCTGTGAAATGTCTTGCCAAACAATGACCTTTTTATTTGGTTGTTTTGTTGCTGTAATATAAAATAACGGCAGATTGTTTTGCATTTTACAGTTGTTCTTTCGGTCTTCCTGACTCAAATTCTGTAATCTGATATCAATCATCTCACCCTAACATAGAAACAGCAGAAACATCCAGGGTAAGGGTAGTAAACCTATAAACTCAGCTTGCACTAGTTTAATTATACTGTGCTCTCGCCCCCAGATTTCTTGGGGGTTTTACACGGATGGCTGACTGCCTCGTCTGCTTTTTTCTCTGAGGGAGAATGGCAGACTATTTTAATAAACTCCAAAAGTCATAAATTGGGCTCTGAGAGTTTGGGGCACAAACAAAAAAATATATACATTTTCCCCTTGGAGAAAACATTTACAGGGTTATTCAAAGAGCTCCGAATTGCTTGAGAAAGGTAGCCGAATGCTGAAAATCAGCATTCGGTTACCTTTCCTGGCCATTTGGCTATCCAGAGAGCAGGCAATTCGCCAAATCCTGCCGAATTGCCTGAACATACGGTGCCTGTTCGGTGCCTGTTCGAGGGCAGTGAAAACCCCATGAAAATGCACTGCTTCGGCTATTCAGAGAACACAAACCAGCAGTGAAAGGTTCCCCTAATGTCCTGCCATTCGGTGGTTTAATTCGGCAAGTTTATTAAGGAGAATCCCATAGGCTTCAATGTTAATAATATTCCCGTTTTAATTCAATATCTAATAAACCGTTCATTATAAAATTCTGCAGTAAAGAGTCGCTTTATTTATAGATTTTTTAGGATATTTTAAGCATTTTTCTGTATTTTTTTTTTAAAAGTCCGATTTTTTTAATTTTTTTAAAAGTTTTCTTCTTTTATCTGTAACAGCCCTTTTTATTATCATTCCCTGGACCTCATATGTAAATTTCAGACATTTTCGCTCAGTAGTTTTTTGCAAACAGTGTTTCACTTTCACACATTCACACAAACTGTTTTGCTAATTTATTCACTGCCTCTTCTGCGGTGCGCTCGGCTCCTGTTCGGGTTTTTCCGTGGTTTTCGGCAGGTTAATCCAGATCTTTTTGAGGGTTTTCAGCGTGCATTCGCTGGGTTTTGCTGTGAGTTTTCGTCGGGTTTGCGGCAGCTTTTCCCTGCAATTCGGGGACCCTGTGGTGCTTGCTGAATACACAGCAGGGTCGCCGAAATGGGATCGGCAAAACAAACCGAATTGAAGAGAACGAAAAGTCACCGAACGTGCGGTGACTTTTCGAATCTCTTTGAATAACCCTGTAAGAATATTTTGCCTTTTCTCTATACCAAATGCAGGTAAAAGTATCACATGTAAAATGAGGCACAAACCAAAGTCACACAAAGCTCTGTGGAATGAATGAAATATGTCGCTCACTCTAAAACAAAATCTCCAAATGTTTAAATGAAACCACTTGTATGAAATGGAAAGAGAAGACGCTCAAGTGCATATTACTCTATTTGTGTTACATACAGTAACATAGTCACGGAATGAGTTCCTCTTCCTCTTACCTTCGCAGGTTTTGTGCCCATTGGTTTGAAGTGTATATCCAGCCTGGCAGACACAGCTGAAGCTGCCAATCGTGTTATTACAGAAGGAGTTTTCTGGGCAATTTCCATTAATGACAACGCATTCGTCTATATCTGTAAAACAACACTATACTTAATATAACATATTCTTAACAAACTGCTGCTTATAATGAACAAGTCACATGTACAGGTTTATTTCCTCACACAGTTGTGCCACATGATGGGCATCTACATTCGGCACTGGGCAGCGTGAAATAGGGGACATTGAACGAGCATAGCCGGCACGGACTGCCTCATTGGAAATGCTGTATACGTTGAAAAAAGCACTTCACTCTGCCGACCAGCAGGATCTCGCATATTTCGAGATCCTGCCATTCATGTGACCCAGAAGCACAATCCTCCATGGAGTCCTATTGATGCCATGGCGGGGATGCTAGGGAGGTTGGCTCTGTAGTGCTGACCCAAGCATCTGTGAGCTTAGCGATCGCTAAGGGGCAGGCTGCCGGACACGGCGCCTGCCCCACGATCAGCTGGGGAAACCGGGATACAAAGGGGAAGCTAATTTTTCCCCTTTGTGTCCCGGTTTTAGCGAGGGGCAGCTGATAAGGAAACAGCCCATTGCTTTAAAACAAAGGGCATATTACCAATTTAAGCCACAAGGTGGCAGCGAAGCACCAGAAACCTCCAGCACATTGAAGGTGGACATATGTACCATTTTACAATACGCACTTTTTGCCACTAGGAGGCAACAGATAGCAAAGCATAAGAAATCTCCAGTACACTAACCGTAGAGATACGTACTGTTTTTACTGTTTTGCACCACACACTTTTTTTCTCCACTAGGAGGCAACAGATTGCACACCCACCTCATGCACTTTTTATATATATATATATATACACTGCGGTTGTTGTTATTTATATCCTTTTGAATGCTGAAAGGAATGTTTTTAAAAGCACATGTATCCTAGAATCAAATTGCTTAAATGTTTAATGCAGAACCATTTCTGTACTAGCACTTAGTACCAATACTCAGATTGGAGAAAACATATTACTGTAGCTCCATTCAAGACTACAATATTACACGTGTAGTGCCAGACAGAGGGTACACACATCTGTACTCATAAATTTATTCAGTTAACAAGAAGAAACAACAAGTACAGCTAACTGTGCCATCTACTGAGGGAACAGCTTAGAAGCACCATGTGGTGGATATAATTAAGACATAACTTTTAATAAATTGCCACTAAGAGAACCTGCCACCTTAAACTCAGGCAGACACAAACATGATAAAGGACATATGACGAATAAAAAACTCAAAAGGTACCCGTATGGCTGGGAGACAAAATGTTATTGGATAAACAAAATCTGAAACTTGTGCAAAATTATCCTGACACAGTAAGAATGTGAACCTTTGTGGGTTCATGATAAATAGGAAAATAGGAAAGGAGGAAAAGTTATTGCACTAGTAATCAGAGCGGCAGCATAGCGAGCATAGCTTGCATACAAAGTAGCTAGTCCACCTGAACTGGACATATACAAAGGAAACAGAGAGTGACTAGAAGCGCTTCAGATCAGTCCTCTCTGAAAGTAACACTATTGCCATAGGAGTAGGGATGAGCCGAAACCCGAACTTCCAAATGTACGAATCCAAATCCGAATCCGAATCCGAACTCAATACAAGTCAATGGGGCTGAAAATTCGGTTTTTAGAGTGCCCTCCAAGAGGGCATATATGCTAGATATTTGCCATTAAAGGTGTATGGGGGTCCGGGTAGTGCCCTGGGGGACAGGAAACAAGGACAAAAAGTTTTTTAAAAAAACGTTTTTAAAGGGACAGTGAGTTTTCCATGAAATAAGGGTTAAAAATAAAAACAAAAAATTCCTTCAAATATCGTGCCTAGGAAGTCCCCATAACCTGACCGTGAAGTGGCGAATTTCTATGATGTATAGAAACACTTAAAAACAAAAAAATTACGTTTCAAATGACGGTAAATGCTTTTCCTTTAATCTATCCATAAACAACTGCTTGGGGCGGCAGTCTGTATGAAAAGAGGAGACATTTTCGGAAACGCAGAAAAGTTTAGTGATTTTTTGGCTAAATTATTGTGAAACTTATGCAGGCTTTGGATGAAAGTAACAATAGGTGCTTTAAAATTGGGCCTTTAGCGTCGGCAACAGTGCCGTCACACCGTAACCCCTCTGAGGATATGAATCTGATACAGGCGTCAGTGGCTGTGCACCCAAATATTGTGCTTTTGGTGCCAGGCCTGCAAGTACTATCATACAGTAACCCCACTGTGGTATTGTGGAAGAATGCAGGGGTGGACCTTGCGGATCTATATTAAAAAGATATGAATCTGGTAAAGGCGTCAGTGCACCCAGATATTGTGCTTTTGGTGCCAGACTGCCATCAAGTATTATCATACAGTAACCCCTCTGTAGTACTGTGGAAGAGTGCAGGGTTGGACCCTGCGGTTCAAAAAATTTAAATGATATAGATGTGGCACAGGCGTCATTGCAGCCAAATATTGCGCCTTTCATGGCAGCAAGTGCATTCACACCGTAACCCTTTTGTGGTATTGTGAAAGAGTGCAGGGTTGGACCCTGCTGTTCAAAAAATTAAAATGATATAAATCTGGCACAGGCGTCAGTGCAGCCAAATATTGTGCTTTTCATGGCAGCAAGTGCATTCACACCGTAACCCTTTTGTGGTATTGTGGAAGAGTGCAGGGTTGGACCCTACTGTTCAAAAAATTAAAATGATATAAATCTGGCACAGGCGTCAGTGCAGCCAAATATTGTGCCTCTCATGGCAGCAAGTGCATTCACACCGTAACCCTTTTGTGGTATTGTGGAAGAGTTCAGTGCTGGAAGTTTTGTGCATGCAGAAGACATCCCCGATCTATTCCGTTACGTCAGCATCAGGGGATTGATAACTGCTGATCCAGGACTGATTCATTTTTATAAATGTCAGCAGGTCTACAGAGTCGGTGGACAGACGCACTCTTTTGTCTGTGACAAAACCTCCAGCGGCACTGAACGTCCTTTCAGAAAGCACGCTGGATGAAGGGCAACCTAGTAGCTGCATAGCATATTGGCTAAATTCTGGCCAGTGATCCAATCTCAACACCCAGTAAGCCAGTGGATCATCTGCTGGAAAGGTATCCAGGTCTGCCCTTGCCCCTAGGTAGTCCTGCACCATATGGTGAAGACACTGGCAATGGGTGCCTACATTTGACGTCCCTGGGCGTCGTGAACTAAAAAAAATTTAAAATGCATCAGTCAAGCGGCCCTGGCCTTCACCACTATTCCTCTGATCATCCACAGAATCAGAAGCACGTGTGTCATCACTTGGTATCCTACCAGTGCCTGGAAAGGTGTTACACAAGTGTCGCTTTAGAGCATCCTCAAGTTTTTTCATCCTGTGCTCCCTCTGTGCGGGCAGGATGAGCTCTGCAACTTTACCCTTGTATCGTGGATCAAGAAGGGTTGCCAACCAGTAATGATCCCTCTCCTTGATAGCACGAATCCTGGGGTCCTTTAGCAGGCTTTGCATCATAAGGGAGCCCATGCAGCGTAGGTTGGAGGTGGCATTAGCTTCCGAATCTTCCAGGTCAATGAGGATGACCGTATCATGCACTTCCTCCTCCCAGCCACGCACTAGCCCTTGTGTTTCTGGGCACACGAAACCCTCCCTTGAGGAATCCCCACCTTCAATGCCCCCACAACTGAGTAGGACCCGCTGGAATGCTGTCTGCGGAAAGACTGGGGCCTTGAGAGCTAGGGAAGGCCTCCTCTTCCTCCCGCTGCTCTGCCTCTAGAGCCACATCTATAATTCCCCGCAGAGTGTGCTCCAGCAGGAACACTAAAGGAATTGTGTCACTGATGCATGCACTGTCCCTGCTCATCATCCTCATTGCCTCCTCAAATGGTGACAGTACAGTGCATGCATCCTTGATCATCAGCCACTGCGGGGGAAAAAACAAAACAAGTTGACCTGAACCTGTCCTTGTGCCATACTCACACAGGTACTCATTGATGGCCCTCTGCTGCTTGTGCAGACAGTGCAGCATTGCTAATGTCGAGTTCCACCTGGTGGGCAAGTCATAGATCAGACGGTTTGTGGGAAGGTGGAATTCTCTTTGAATTTCTGCCAGGTGAACGCTTGCTGGGAATGACCGTCTGAAGTGGCTGCAGACTTTTCTGGCCTGGCTGAGAAGCTCTGGCAGCCCTGGGTACTTGGTTAGGAAACACTGTACCACTAGATTTAGGACGTGTGTTAGGCATGGTACATGCGTCAATTTACCCTTGCGTAGGGCAGAGAGACCAGCTCAAGCACAGTATGGCATCTTTTTGCTTGAGCCATTGCGTAGTCCCTGCCACGCGTCGGTTTAACTGCCACTTCACCAGAGACAGAGAAGGAGGAGGAGGAAGAGGTGGTGGAGCAGACAGACCTCATACAGCTTTCTGGAGGCGTTTTGGATGAACAAGCTCCAGCACAGAGCCCCGTCTTGGATCCCTCCCAGCTGCAATCAGAGTTACCCAGTGTGCCGTGAAGGAAATGTAACGGCCCTGTCCATGCTTGCTGGACCACGTGTCTAAAGTCACATGCACCTTGTTGCTGACTGCCTTTCCCAATGACTGGATAACATTGTCTTCCACGTGCTGGTATAGTGCTGGAATGGCCTTGCATGAAAAGTAATGGCGTTTTGGAACCTGCCACTGTGGTACAGCACATTCAGCAAATTCACGGAAGGGAGCAGAGTCCACCAGCTGGAAAGGCAGCAGCTGCAATGCGAATAATTTTGCTAAGCTGGCATTTAGACGCTGTACTTGGGGATGGTTGGGACTATATTTTTTCTTACGCTGCAGCAGCTGCGGCAACGTAATCTGACTGCGTAAATCTTCCGCTGATGGGATGATGTCACATTGTGAGGAAGGAGCTGGTACATCCATTACTGTAGCATCATCCCTGTCAGTGGAGGTTGTAGGCAATGACATGGCAGGACATACAGTTGGGGTACAGACAGATGAGGAGGACCTACGCAAAGTTTTGCGCCAACGGGATGTGTGGCACTTGTTCATATGTCGCCTCAAGCACGTGGTACCCAAGTGTCCGGTGTCTTTCCCACGCTTCAGCCTCATCTGACATAGATTACAAATAGCAACGGTGCGCTCTGCTGCACATTTCTTAAAGAACTCCCAGACAACAGAGTTCCTGCATGTGTGCTTTGAGACAACAGCGCTCTGCACCGGAGCAGCTCTGACATGTGATGCCTTGGACTGGCTAGTGCTACGGTTGGTCATAGAGGATGCTGTGCCTTGTGTTTTATGAGCCTCCTCCTCCTCCCCCTCCTCCTCACTTGATTCCTCTGTTCGATCTGGCACCCAGGTGGAGTCAGTGACCTCATCATCAATGTCAACTTCACCCCCTTTCTCCTCGTCACTGGAGCCAACTTGGCAGTATGCTGCAGCTGCTGGGGCAACATGAGTGCCAGTTATTTGTGTGTCATCACTGGCACCCCCTTCCTCTACGTTGATTATACTCCCTTGCTCAACCTCAGAGATTGAATCAGAGCACTGTACTTGCTGCGCATCCTCAAGAAGCATGTCACTCTCATTGTAGTCAAACAATTCAGCTGACTCCTCTGTGTGTGATAGCGAGGCTACGGCAGGAGTAGCTGTTGACATGGAAAATTAAAGAAAAAAACTGAACACTGTGTTCAGAGGAGGAAAGTACCATAAAAAAACCGTGGGAGGCTGCATAGACCACCTCTTAAATTGTTCTAAATAATTTTATTAAACATACAGTAAACGTACACAGGTTAAAACACATAAATGATGTGATATTGAAATTATTAAATAATGACTGTAAATGAGAACAGTCAATTGTTTATAGCGATAGGTATGTAATACAAGATAAATAATCGATCACGTTATCTAACATTGTAAAATGTCACCACAAATTATAAACCAATATGGATTCGATCTTGATTGAATTGGAATCATTAGGTGTGGCATATGATAATGCCCAATGTGATCAGTTTGAAGATGGCCAAATGGCCATGTAAATAACCAAATGATGGAGATAGATCAGACACTTGTTTAATTACACGTCTCTTGAAATGATCTTGTACGATCAAATCTATAAACTTTGCAACAATGAATATGCGCTCATCAGATAATTGATTGAAGATGAAAATGTATGGGACAAAAGTTGTGGCCAGTTGGATACTGCTTATATGGACTATCCCTTATAATATTGAAAGGAAATTCAGAGAATCATATATTCGCGATCCTAATATGAGATCCGATAAGGTTAGTAGTGGAGAAGCAACTAAACTTCAAATATCGTTCCTTCACAATGTACAGTTTGTGGATACAAAGAATGGTTCTAATTGTCACAATGTCCAGATAGACAATTCCCCAGACCAGTATAAAAAGTCCACTTAATCTCAAGTGATTGTATGGAACCGAGAGGTGAGGATATATATATCTCACTGATTATATCAGGACGGGTCGATCACACCAATATTGCATAATCTCATATTGACACAGTATCTTAATAATTATTTAGAGACCTTCAATTACTCTATACAGACGTAACTGATCGTCTTTACATATGATAGACCGTTAATATAGACGGTTCTCTGGATAGTTGAAAATCCACTTAATCACAATTAATTGGAAAGAAACGAGATATAGGAATTAGCATATCACTGATTAGATCAAGACGGGTCGATTTAGACAATTAGAGCATCAATTGGTGACTACAGAGTATTTGGATAGTTGATTTCTCCACATAATCACAACTAATTGCATATATGTATTATATGGACCATAAGTATAAAGGTCTCGATTTGTATCACAATCTCCATACAGTCTTTTTGTATATAAATGGCTGAGTTCATTAATCAGCTGAGCGTTTGCATAGTCGGCATTGTAGTCGTCGGGAAAGAGAGAGGCATAGATTCCTCTATATATTCATAAATATTCATAAATTTGTTATGCAGCAATCAGCACAATATGTACAATAATTAAAGATATTAATCCTCTGAGATCTCAAGAATCATCACAGAAATTCCTACAAAGGTCCTGCAATACCCATATACTTTAAAGAAAGAGAGGCTTAGATTTGCATATATTCGTAAATTATTGTGTTAAACATTTGGCTGCAGATCAGCATAGTAATAAACAAACATAATGATTAATTCTCCGGATCTCATGTATCGCCACAGAGGCAGTGGTGTATTTAGGTTTTGTGCTGCCCTAGGCCTGACTAAACTCATGCACCCCCTAATTTAAATTTGAGGCACCCGCTCCTGTCAAGGGCACACCTCTTCCTGGTTAATCCCCACCCTTCCTCTTTAAACTCCACCTTTTCCTCTTAGAGCTCCGCCTTTTCCTCTCTTTATATTAAAAGTGGATACCAAGTGCCTACTTGTATATTTTGTATACCATTTCAAATGTATCTATTGAGAAAAAAAATTATGAAATGTTTAAATTCAAGCATTTTTACAAAGAACAGCCACGCATGTCAAGTATACTGGATCACAGCCTCTCTAATTGGTTGAACAATAAAATCCACAGAAACGTGCACTGCATATGAACGTATCACAGAGCTGTACAGCAATAAAACTCACAGTAATATGCAGTGTGTATGAGTGTATCCCAGAGCTCCAGGGCAATAAAACTCACAGTACTTTGCAGTGTGTATCAGAGAACCCACAGCAATAAAACTCCCAGCAATGCAATGTTTGGTGTGTGTCAGCGTATCAGAATCCACAGCAATAAAAATTCCAGCAATGCAATGTGCAGTGTGTATGAGTGTATCAGAATCCACAGCAATAAAACTCCCAGTAATGCAATGTGTGGGTCAGTGTATCAGAATCCACAGCAATAAAACTCCCAGCAATGCAATGTGCGGTGTGTATGAGTGCATCAGAATCCACTGCAATAAAACTCCCAACAATGCAATGTGTGGTGTGTGTCAGCGTATCAGAATCCACAGCAATAAAACTCCCAGCAATGCAATGTGTGGTGTGTAATGAGTGCATCAGAATCCACTGCAATAAAACTCCCAGCAAACCGAGTGTATATGAGCACACAGCAATTATTTATTCTACATTTACCGGCCTCTGTCCGCGGTAGGGCTGTGTGCAGAGTCAGCAGGGACTGTGTACAGACTCAGCAGGAGGTCCCTCCAGGCCACGTTAGGATCACGGCTGTGCCTGTGCATGGAGCCATCTTGTCAGCAGTGGGGTGCCACTGCCAGAGGGTGCACCGTGGCTTTGATTCCCTTCCCGGTGGGTGTTCAGTCCAGAATAGAGTGACAGTCCATGTTAACGAAAGGGCGGGCAGCTGCGTGCATGCGTGTCACGTGGTTCAGCCAGTCAGGTGGTACTGAGACTCAGTACCACCTGACTGGCCGGACCGAGTGTGACCTGCACGCAAGCAGCCTCACCAGGAGCCAGGCAGCTCAATGACAAATTTCTATCACTGCAGTGCTGGTTAAGGAAAGGTCCACTTTAAACAGCAGTAAGCAGACAGGGCTTCATATTCTGCTGATAACCCCCCTTTACCTGCCGTTTACTGTCATCTTCTCTCTCTGGACACAAATCACATCCCCCTCCCCTCTCCTAGAGCTGCTGTGGGGCAGGGGAGGAGCTATGGAGGGAGGAGAGGGGGATTTTTATTCTATTCGATTTTATTCCGTATGCAAACGCCATGCTCCGCTGCTCGTTGTTTGAGAACACAGCTCAAAGCTGACAAACAGTGACAGTGGCACCTCCTAGTACCCCCTAATGACACCCCAATAATCACTGGTACCTGGGGCGGCCCACCCTCTGCCACTCCTCTAAGTACACCACTGCTCTGGTGATATGCTCACACACAAGTTTGGCGAACTGCCAGCAAGTACGGTGCTGTTTGAAGGCAGTGCAAATCCCCATAGAGAAGTAATGGTTAATCTATTAAGAGAACACCAAACAGCAGAGAAATGTCAGTGAAATGCCCTGATGTTCGGTGGTTTCAATCAGCAGGTTTATTCAGGCGAACCCCATAGGTTTCAATGTTAAAAATATTCCCGTTTTTTATGCAATATCTAATAAACCATTTATTATTTTAATCTGCAGTAAAAAGTCTTTATTTATTTATTGATTTTTTTTTTGTACCTTTTAGTGATTTTTCAGAATTTTTTGGGCTAAATTCCCCCCCTTTTTTTTAATAGCGGTTCTTCTTTTTCTGTAACAGAACTTTTTATTATCAATCATAGGATCTTATATGTAAATTCCAGACATTTTCGTTCAGTAGTTCTTTTGAAAACAGCAGGCCACGGGTTTGCGGTGGCAGCATGCAGCGGCCGACTTCATGCACTTTGGGGACCCTGCGATGAATGGTGAATTCACTGCAGGGTGGGGAAATTTTATTCCCCGAAGTGCAGGGAACTAAAGAACACCAAAATGTTGGTGTCATTTCGGTGCTCTGTGAGTAACCCAATTAGTGGTGAGGTTTTTTGTTGCCCCCTGGAAAGTGAAAGCCTAGGCCTTGCCTACCCAGGACATACTTGAAAATTAGTGACATCTCAATGTTTCCTTCCTGGTAAAATAGTTTTCAAAAGTAAAAAAAAAAAAAAAAAAATTTTTTTTTTTTTATTTTTTTTTATTTTTAGGGGTGGGGCCACCCAGCGGACCGCCGCCCCCTGGAAAGTGCCGCCCTAGGCCTGGGCCTTGTTGGCCTAGGCCAAGATACACCAGTGCACAGAGGTCCCTACTAACAGGCTAACAATGCCCATACAATTTGCTGCATATTCATCAATAATTGCAGAAAAAAGAGAGAGTCAAAAAAGTCAAAAAAATCAAGTCCAGATCGCTATAAAGAATGCCATGGTGGGGTTACCCCCAGATAAATCTGTTAAAACAAAATTGTGATGCTCAACGCGTTTCGAAAGGAGAACCTTCCTTCATCAGGACGATCAGTTACGTCTGTATAGAGTAATTGAAGGTCTCTAAATAATTATTAAGATACTGTGTCAATATGAGCTTATGCAATATTGGTGTGATCGACCCGTCCTGATATAATCAGTGAGATATATATATCCTCACCTCTCGGTTCCATACAATCACTTGAGATTAAGTGGACTTTTTATACTGGTCTGGGGAATTGTCTATCTGGACATTGTGACAATTAGAACCATTCTTTGTATCCACAAACTGTACATTGTGAAGGAACGATATTTGAAGTTTAGTTGCTTCTCCACTACTAACCTTATCGGATCTCATGTTAGGATCGCGAATATATGATTCTCTGAATTTCCTTTCAATATTATAAGGGATAGTCCATATAAGCAGTATCCAACTGGCCACAACTTTTGTCCCATACATTTTCATCTTCAATCAATTATCTGATGAGCGCATATTCATTGTTGCAAAGTTTATAGATTTGATCGTACAAGATCATTTCAAGAGACGTGTAATTAAACAAGTGTCTGATCTATCTCCATCATTTGGTTATTTACATAGCCATTTGGCCATCTTCAAACTGATCAGATTGGGCATTATCATATGCCACACCTAATGATTCCAATTCAATCAAGATCGAATCCATATTGGTTTATAATTTGTGGTGACATTTTCCAATGTTAGATAACCTGATCGATTATTTATCTTGTATTACATACCTATCGCTATAAACAATTGACTGTTCTCATTTACAGTCATTACTTAATAATTTCAATATCACATCATTTATGTGTTTTAACCTGTGTACGTTTACTGTATGTTTAATAAAATTATTTAGAACAATTTAAGAGGTGGTCTATGCAGCCTCCCACGGTTTTTTTATGGTACTTTCCTCCTCTGAACACAGTGTTCAGTTTTTTTCTTTAATTGTCATTTCAAAGGTTCAATCCTTAACCTAGTACCTATTGGTCTCAATCTTTTTTTGTTTTTTTGTTTCTTGTAGCTGTTGACATGGAGGCTCCATTAGATGTTTTGTCAGCTGAGGTGGACTGTAAAGGACTACAAGCCTGGCTGGCAGAGGACTCGGAGGATGAGGATGGCCTGGTTAGCCAATCCACCAAATCCTCAGTATGTTGCTGCTGCTTAAGACGGCCAACACCAGTTAGTAAGGACAAGCGTGCCCCTGCAGAGGATGCACCACGTCCACCACGACCAGAGGCACAGCCTCCTGACAAAGGGCTGCTTGCCCTCTTATCTGTGTCTGGGAGCGTCTGCCTGTCCTTTTTGTTCTTTCAGACATAGTGAGTGATATATAGTGAGTGATATATAGATTAAATATATACAGAACTCTGATTCAACTGTGGTATAAAGATTAAAGATTTACAGAACTCTGGTATAACTCAGTGAGACACCCTGATAGCTGGCAGCCAGTGACAAGACACAGATTACAATTCCCTCCTATAAATCAGTGAGACCCCCCTGATGGGTGGCAGTGAGAAGACACAAATTACAAATTTCAGAAACCTCCTATAAATCAGTGAGACCCCCTGATGGGTGACAGTGAGAAGCCACAGATTACAAGTCTCAGAAACCTCCTATAAATCAGTGTGACCCCCTGATAGCTGGCAGTGAGGAGACACAAATTACAATTCGCATAAATCTGCTAGAAGTATGTGGGACCCCTTGATGGGTGGCAGTGAGAAGCCACAGATTACAAATCTCA